>CM074453.1:24255931-24425931 GCA_037101425.1 Elopichthys bambusa
ATTTAAGACCAATTACCAGGACAGAGTTTAAGCTCTTCAAAGGAGCTTCATCAATAGTGTTGAGTTACAGACTGAGACTCATATAATGTAGCAGCTCTAGTGGGGGAGACGGACGGCGACTGTAACACTGAATATCCCCATCACAAACCACTTCACAGCTGCTTCACTTTGAGAGAAATCTTTAACAGCAAGTTGATTTCGAGATATAAAAGTAATTTGTCTCAAATGTCCAGTATTTTCGTCAGCTGTTGTACGCTTTCAGACTTTTGGAATCAAACTCATATCAGTGTATGTCTTTTTCCCCCCATAATGTCATTAAATGAAGATTAAAATGTTAAAATGATAGCAGTGAATGTCCTGACAGCTGGAGAGCCATCGGTGATAAAGTTTGACAGCGAGGTTTGTTCTGCGAGAACAACAGAGAGTTTCAGATGTTTTGCGCCCTCGTTTTCTGCCTGTTATTTGTTCATTCGGCCTGCGTTGTGTGACTGACTGACTCTTTTGTCATTGATACATTGTAAATCAGTAAATTTTGGAGGGAAACCGATAGCACATCTGTGACACACACACACAGTGCCCTCAGGGTCAAACCCCTGTCTGACCAGACACAACAATGTGTGTGTGTGTGTTTGTGAGGGTGTGTTTTGTGTTTCTGACTCGACAAGAAGTTCCCTCCAAAATGTCTTTTCTCATTCATCGTCCCGGCCGCCTCCCTCAGGGGCTAAACACACACACACCTCCTTTAGACGGCAGTGTGTGTGTGTGTGTGTTTAGCCCCACAGGGGCTCACCGCTGCAGACACAGCGGGGGAGAGATGCCGCCGCCACTCTTTCTGAAAACACCACTGAAAAGACTGCAAACTGAAAGAGAGCTGCTTTTGTCACATTTACAATGTACAGAGTGGAAGCTCAATTGACTCGACTAGCTTGTGTTGTGTGAATCGTTTGCTATAAACAGCTGATACACAAATAAATCAGGAAGCGTTAGTTGTCCTGTCCTTGTCTAGAAGTGTTATTTTATTAATTGAAATGTGGAATTTATCATTAAACTATTGTCCACCTTGATCATCCCAATCACAAAAAAGTTCTTGTTCGACCAACTTAATGTATTTGATTGACATGCATTAGTTTTAAAATGCGTGCACAATTCTTTTTTAACTGCACTTGTCTTATATAGCATTGAAAAGGTCTTGTTGTGAATGTTCTTATTGGTTCTCAAGGTTTATCTTTAGAAGTTGAGGTGTTACCAATTATTTGAGGTGCAGATGCATCAAATTCCTTAAGTTCCTTATATTGTGTAGCCTATCTAAGGGTCTTCTTAAGTTAAGGGTTGGTTGCATCTGGCTGCTGATTAATTATCACTTTCACAATACACAAGTGTGTTTTGTTCTTTCATTATTCAGGTTCTTCAGATCAGTGTTTTTGTTTCTGGTTTCTTTAAAGGCACAATATGTACGATTTTTGGGTTAAAACATCCAAAAACCACTAGAACGGTGTTATGTATTTTGTTGACTTGTATACTTTATTAATTATCCCAGATGTTTCCAAAAAGGTTTAAATCCAGAGAAATATGCAATTTTATCCAGGACATGGACCGTGTCCATGCGTTGCTTATCAGTAACATCATATCTACGTTACCCTTGATTTCTGGTTTTATTATTTCATAGAAACCATGGAAAAACCAAAGACGCTTTAATATATTATGTGTTTTATTAGACAGGTGAGCAACCGTTTGGATACATTCATCGAAAGAACACTAGTCATGTTATATAGCTCAACACAGTAAGTTTGATTGTTTAAATCTCATTTTCTTGATTTACAGCGATTACCATGTTTTACCATGCCTAATATCTATCTTACTGCAGTGTCTTATAGCAGCCGCTGAGCGAACGCAGAGTAGCATTATAACAACTTTCCACACACAAATGTATCTAATATGATAAACAGCGCCGCGTTACCCCACATATGCTTGACCGTAAGAACCGAAAGCAGTGACTGCGGCATAATAACAGTCCTGCTGCTCTTGAGCCGTGTGTCGCGCTCGTCTCTCATTCGTTCAGCTCCAACAGCACTCGGCCCTGCTCTACTTCATACTATAGTAACGTTAATAATCTTATCCATGAACATGATTTCTGTCAGTCCCGTCCCAATTCTTTTCCACCGACTGTAGACACGAAGACAACATCTCTCATGATTCCACGATATCAAGGCGTCATCAAGCTACTCCTTTGTTATGAATGAGCGAACTCTAGTGGCGAAAAATTACATATTGTGCCTTTACACCACTAATAGTAGATGTTTTTGAAGAGCCATAGAATAAAAGTTTCCTTACGGAACTGGAATTCCTGTGACATCAGGCTGTGAAACATCTATGGTTACAATTGGAACCTTTGAGTTTAAGAGTGTATCATTTAATTTTAGCCCACTCTCTTTGTTTTGGGGGTGGACTCATGTTTTAGAGGGAATTCCCTTCACTCCTTATTGTAAATGAATCCTGCTATCTTTGTGTTCATGTGTGTGTTTATGTGTGTGTGAGGTATAATTATACTTGCAGTGTATGATTTAATTCTAATAATATTCTAATTATGTGATTTTTTTAATTATTATTATTATTATTTTTTTTTTACAAAAATTATGTCCTGTAAACACATCTATTTTCACACATCAGTTGTAATCCTCATGGGGTTTGTTCAAATCACTAACCCTAAATATGAGCACTAATTAAAGGGATGCTTGTCTTAGCAAGCTTCACTAATAAACCAATGTGAGTGCTCGAGCAGTGTGACTGAAAGCGTCTCCCCAGGGCAGGGAGTTTTTATAAACCTCTTTAAACAGGAAACATTAATTAGAGGGTGTGTGTGACCTTTGACTCCACAGCTGAGGGCAAAAGTGACCCCTCGCTAGTACAGGAAGGATAAACTCAAGCCAGGACGCTCACAAAAACACACATGATTGAGAGCTGGATGCATTGTAACACACCGTCCTTCAGTGAATGGAGACTGAAGTGAATTAACACTTTGATATGATGAAACACTCTGATACTTATGAATGAGTGTCAATGAATGAACCGTTCGTCACTTTCTGTCAGGCTGCCCAAGCACAAACACACACACACAGTGTAATTGTGGGACATTGCAGTCTTTTGTGTGTCCTGCTCAGTGAAGTGGCACCTCTTGTTGAGATTAGCAGGATTACCTGAAACTGTGCCAACCGTACAGAAACAGACTTCTCTTTTTCCTTCCTCCAGTTTTCAAGGAAACAGTCTGTGTGCAAAAGTTCAAAAGTATGAATACGGCAGGGTTGGGGAGGTTATTGTGTGTGGGTTTAGCTACTTAGCTATACTTTGGGGCAGTGTTGGGGAAAGTTATTTTTAAAGTCCCCCTGTGGTGAAAATGTTTTTAATGTCGTTTAGCAACACATTATTAGCTGTTTGACAACGTAGTCAAGCAAAAAGCTAATCATATTAATTACCGTTATGTGTCCGATGTTGTAAAAAACGAAACCATTGCACAGTGTTTACCTTAGTAAGTTGACTGAGTGGATCTCTGAGCTTGTGCGTGTGAGTGGAGGCGGGGTTAATTAGCATATTCATAGATCTGTGTATACTAAATGAAGCAAGGGTGTAGCGTTACATTCAAGCTATTTTAAGGCACGAAGAAATTCAGATTCATTTAAATATGTCATTTCAGTGATCAAAGATGAGTTTTAAGGGAAGTAATGTGTTACAATATTGTGTTACTTCCTAAAAAAGTAATTAATTACATTAACTAGTTGCTTTTTTATGGAAAGTAATGTGTTACGTTACTTTTGCTTTACTTTTTCCTCTCCTGGGCTGGGCTTGCTTATTTGTTTTTTAATTTCAAACAAAAAAAGCAAATTTTGGCAAATGTAAAGGCCCTTTCATGCACCAAAAGTGAAATGAATAAGCATCAGGCTAAAGGAAATGCAAATTCATGCCTGTACAGTAGAGGGCGCAGCTCAAACAAACAAATGCAGGAGAAAAAATTTCAACACATACTTCAGCAATAATAACAAAACAAAAAAAAAGAAAAGAAACAAATGTGATGTTTAATCAAAGTCATTTTTGCTTATTTGCATGGTTGATTTGGATCATCGAAGGTCAGCAGCAAAGACAATAAAGTGAGATTAAATATATAAAGTATATTTGTGTAATTTAACATAGGAATTATTGCAGGTTTACGTTATATTCTGAGTTTGCATTTCACTGTTGAAGAATACTGAATCTGTTTTTGTGTTTCATGGGGAAAACAAAGTAACTTATTTGAAATAGTAACTATTTTGTTCTAAAAGTAATGCGTTACTGTACTACTTGAAAAGTAACTCTTTATCAAAAATGTGTGTTGAGACGATTTAGTCCAAGAGAGATGTAAGTGATGGTATGTGAATATCCATCATTGTGATGATGTTGTAAAGTCTACAGAGTCAGTACTTTTACTTGATACTGCAAATCTGGAGTTGAGGCGTTGGGTGTTTTGGCGGATTTGCCGGGGATTGAACATCACAGCTGTGCAGATCTGAATAACACTGTGTCTATGTTTAAGTGTGTGTTTGCTTATAGGATCAGAGTCTTAATCCTGCTGCTGAACTGGACACACACATGATAATTGATTTGTGCACAGAATCTTAATGTGATCTATAGAGATGTTATTGTAGAAATGCCATCTATTAAGTTGCTCTGTAAAGTGAAATGTGAATACATCATCCAGAAAGCACCACTTTTCCCAAGTCCTTTCAAAGGACAAGGATCTGGAGGCTTGGAGATTTAAGCTATGTTTTTTGACATTGCTATACTCTACCATAAACCACATTTAGCTCTTTGTATTTCATATCTGGAGCCAGTTTAAGTGAAAAACGAGAAGCTTGGAGTTCATTTTGAAAATACTTTCGGACATCTTGGATGACTGGATTGATCAGCACACAAGAGAAACGACACACGAGGGGTTATCTTATATGTCCCAGGCTTTTTTCCTCCACATTAAAACTAACATTTTTAAAAGATTAATTAAAACGTTCTTGGGAATTAGTTTTTGCAATGCTTTTATAATTTTTCTGCTTTTCAAACTAAGTAATTTACATCAATTTAGTTGTGATTTACGTCCTTTAGTTGTGACACCATTTCCATCACAACCAACATTTTGTGACTAAACAATTTAGTTTTAATCAAGAGTTACTGTATTTGCTCATCAGCAGTGCTTATACAGTGTGTTATGTTTGAAGAAACAGAAAAATGGGCCTGTGTAAAATCAATATTTTTTTATTGAGCATTATTTCTAATCAAACTCTAATCTCTAATCAAAGTTATGCAAAATATGTGTGTGTATTTAGACACATTAATAGTTTTAGTCGCAACTTATTCATAGCAAGACAAAGGAGTATTCTATCCTCTCAGAACTTATTCATAATTTTAGATGTGGTGGAAATGACAGTTTGGTGAAAATGTTCTTTGAAAAAAAACGACAAAATACGACACAATTCCCCTGTGGTGAATGTTTATAGTCAGTAGACAAATTAAGTAAACTAGTGAGAGTGTGAAAAGTGTATTTTTAAGAGATTTTTTCCCCCTTTTCTTTCTTTTCTAAACGTCCACCGGAAATGAGGGTTGTACTAGGGGTGAGCGCAGGTAAATATCTGCAGCGCCCTCTACAGCACTGTTGTGGAATAACCACGTGACTGGAAAAAAAAAACGACTTAAACAATGCGTAGATCACACAATAATGTCGAAGAACTGAAAGCCTCGTGTGAGAGATGTGCTTCTAATTGTTGTCATCTCGTGTGGTAACAAACTGATGCTCTAATTTCACTGTATGAAGCGCTATTGACGTGATATTGGAAACTTGGACATTTTTAGAAATGTACAGTCGCATAGAGTCACGCAAAGGCGTTTATAGGTATTTAAAGTTACAGATACTGTTTTAGCGTGTAATTAAACCGTTTCATATATGATACTTTCAGAAAATACATCTGAAACATGTCGGGCTTTTTGAGTTCGAGCAAATGCTGGACCGCTTTACTTCATGTTCACTAGAGGGCGCGATTGAGCTTTACATGTTCACAACCTGCATCGTGCAGACAGGTAAGTAAGAGTGATAAATAATTACCTCAGGAAGGTTGTAAAGACTAATTATTATTCCAGAACTACTAAATAATACCCTAAAAACCAAAGGGGAAAACAGCAGGTTGATAAACTTTTACGTGTATTTGACATGTTTGCTGTTAAAATGCGCGGCAAATGAGTTTACCTTCTTATGTATGGCTATATTTATGTATTTTATCTACATTTTCTGATCCCACAGCATTACTTTTTACTATAAAAGATCCTCCTATACCAGATTATGGTTGTCTATAATTATTTAATTTAATTGGTGGACGATTCTTTGTTATTGAAATGTATTCATATAGAATTTTAGAGAAATAATAATTAGCAATAATAATCTTATTATGTTTGTTTTATCAATTTAAAACCACAAAGAGAGCAATAAACAGTTATTTATTTATTATAATTCATTATTTTTTTTAGATCTTTTTTTTTAAGCCGGTTTAAAGTTTGTTGTATTATGCTTCCATCCCAATTTATCTTGGCAAATGTCAAATCAGTTATAGTTATTTTACATTTGCTGTAGTTAATAATTGTGCCAAGGTTAAACATAATTGAGACATTAATCTGCACTGACTATATTAAAATAAAAGTAAGAAATCTTCTCTGACGCCATGGATGGCATCTGTGTTTCACCTCTCGGTGGTCCCCAGCTACACTTTGACACTTGTGTTTGTGGCAGGTGACCTTTCAGGTGTGAGAGGGTCGGGTCGGGTGTCTGAGGCTCCACTGCTTCTGTCTGGACCTCATCCCTGGAGCTTTGACCTTTCAGTGTGGACTGTGGATGAGCTTCTGCTCAGGTACGGCTCACGGTCAGAGTTCACCTTTACCACAGCAGAGCAACACGTCACGACCAATACTGTACACCTGTAAGCACCGTATCACCATGCATTAACTCAAACTGCTTTACCCGACATCCTGAGCCCTCCTAACCAAAACATTAACCTAAACTGTCTATTAGTATTTATTCTGTGTTTACCACACCTCACCTAAATCTTTTCCTCCACCGTCTTACAATGCAGAAAATTCATACAGGCGCTAATGTAATTTGACAATTTTTATTGCAGGATGTTTTATGTACAGATTTTCAAGCATCTTAAATGAACACTGATGAATCAATAATGTGAGATTTGCAGTGTCATCCTTCAATTTTATTATGTGAAACAATCATCTCTTTAGATTATCTTATTTAAAATGTTGATTATTTACAGAAGACAAGAAGTCTTAAAACACATAAACATGGAAGAACTGAGAAATAAAATGCTAAATAAATATATAAATGGTAACATTTTAGTTTAGGGTCCAATTTTCATTAATAGCTGCTTATTAGCATGCATATTACTTGGATATTGGCTGTTTATTAGTACTTATAAAGCACATATTAATGCCTTATTCTGCATGACCATATTCTACATCCCTTAATCCTACCCAATACTAACTATTAATAAGCAGTAATTAGGAGTTTATCAAGGCAAAGTCTTAGTTAATAGTTAGTTAATAGTGAGAATTGGACCCTAAACTAAAGTGTGACCAAATAAATTAAATATGTGGCAAATATGTCAAAATTGAGTTAATAAATGACAAACAAATACATTAAATAAATACAGTTGTAGTTCCTTGACCCTTAATAATTTTTGTTATGTAACTGGATTTTAATTTAAATAATCATTGAGTTAGTGCATGTACTTTATCCTTCTCCATCAGCTCGTTTTGGCATAAGGTGCTTGATTTTGTCTTCGCTTTACTTGATATTTCATATCGGACTATTTCATAGTCTTTTCTACCATTTATTTTGTATATGGTTGTATATAACTTGTTAATCTTACAGTGTACTTATATACACTATTGTTTAAAAGTTTGGAGTAAGTAAGATTTTGTCTCTTGTGCTCGCTAAGGCTGCATTTATTTGATCAAAAATATTGTGAAATATTTAAAATAACTGTTTTATATTTCAATGTGTTTTGAAATGTAATTTATTTCTGTGATTCAAAGTTGAATTTTCAGCATCATTACTCCAGTCTTCAGTGTCACATGATCCTTCAGAAATCATTCTAATATGCTGATTTGCTGCTCAAGAAACATCTATTATTATTATTATCAATGTTGAAAACAGTATTTTTGTGGAAACCGTGATACATTTTTTTCAGGATTCTTTGATGAGTAGAATTTATTTGAAATATAAATCTTTTGTAACATTATGAATGTTTTTAATGTCATTTTTGATCAATTTAATGCATCCTTGCTAAATAAAAGTATTAATTTCTTTCAACCACAACATCAAAAAATCTCACAGACCCCAAACTTTAGAATGGTAAAGGCTTGAAGTTTAAAGAAACATGAAGTGTCAGTCAAGTGTGTCCAAACATTTGTCTGGTAGTGAGCATTTATAAATAATGTACTGTAAGTTCATGTTCGCTACACCATCGTGTCGGTGGTTGTTAACGGGCTTGTTGGACACAGCGTGTCCAGATGTTGAATGGACGGAGGTCTGTTGGGTGTTTTGGAGCAGAGAAGGACACTTGAGTCGGCTTCACACTTTGTGGTTCTGCTGTGCCACAGAGCTTCAGCAGTCCCGGCCCGTATCGCCAGCCCGCCGTCGGACAGCACCTCTGACTTCACCACGGGCACCTGGGAAGGATTCAGTTTCATCAGCGCGTCCAGAGAGCACTTCTGCTTTTCTTTAACACTGCTTCCTCGTTCCACCATGTCTCTGTCATCTTTATCTTCCTCCTCCTCCTCTTCTTCCTCTGTCTCTGAGCAGTTTTCATCTCCCGTGTCTTTTGTTTCTCCTAAAACGCCTCTTCCGCTGACATCTCCGTGCGCGTTTGTGATTCCCGCAGGGTCTTTTTTGACGGATAGGTCGAGCGGCCCTTCGTTGGAGCGAGTCGTGCGCTCCAGCGCCTGTTGAATATGCGACAGCTCCGAACGGATCTTTCCCAGGTGAGCCCACAGGTGGCACTGCTCAGGCAGCGATGCGGCGTGCTGCTCCGTGTTCTGGTACTGCTGCAGTAATGTGGAGAAATCCTGCAGGAGAGCAGCTGCCGGGTCTGCGTCTCTCTCCATTCCTCTCTGTCTCGCCTCCAGCTGTTCAGACATATGCAGCGGGGACGAGACGTCACTGCGGGGGCTGTGAAAACACAGTTAAATTGTATCTAAATACCATTCATCAACTTTGTCCTGAGTGTGTAATACATAGACAGAAACAATACTAAAAGACATACAAGACGAAATGCATCTGTGTGTATATATATATATATATATATATATATATATATATATTCACACTTTGTGGTTCTGAGTGTATATATATATATATATATATATATATATAAAATTTATTTTTATATATATATATATATATATATATATATTTATTTATTTTTTTTGCAGTTGTGAGAAAAAAAGTCAGAATTGCGAGTTTATAAAAAATATCATTTATTTATTTATTTATTAATTATTATACAACAGGCCTCATAGGTTTCAAGTATGGAAGCTTGTTTCCGCCATGAAATAAAAAATGTAACTGCAACTTCTTATCTCACAGTTCTGACATTTTTTCTCTGAATTGTGAGTTATAAAGTCAGAATTTTGTGATCAGAACTGCGAGTTATAAAGTCAGAATTGTGAAATATAAATTTGCAATTGCGGGTTATAATGCGCATTTGTGAGGGAAAAAGACGTTTTTTATAAATTGCGAGTTTTTATCACGCAATTCTGACTTTATATTGCGAGATATAAACTCACAATTATGAGTTATAAAGTCAGAATTGCGAGTTTATAAAAAAACTGTCTTTTTTCCCTCACGTTTGCACATTATATCATGCAATTGAATTTGTATTTCGCAATTCTGAGAAATAAAGTAAGAATTGTGAGATGCAAACTCGAAATTGCGAGGAATAAAAGCAGAGAATTGTGAAATAAAAAGTCGCAATTACCTTTTTAATTTTTTTATTTAGTGGTGGAAACAAGCTTCCATATTCAAAAGTTATCATTTTTAGGGTTCTTGTCTTACCTGTTGTGTATAGGCAGCCTGCTGGACATCAGGGAGGCGATGGACGCAGATTTGTGAGTGTTTTTCAGAGAGTCGAGGGCAAACTCAAGTGCTTGTTTCTTCTCCCCTGGTGCGCCATGGGAGTCCAAGGATGCTGCCGTCCTCTTCAGACTTTGCTCTCTGATGAAGGAAGCATCCTGCTGCCAGCCTGTCTTTCCTTCCCTCGATCGTATCCTCTCCTTTACAGCGTGGCTTGGCTCTGGGGAGGAACACGTGGGAGACACCCAGGCCGCGGGCGAGGTCTGGCTGGGTCGCAGGGCCGGAACCTTCCACAGGTTTAGTTTGGGAGGGTACGAAGGCTGCGGCAGGCTTACTGTGGCCGGTTTGATGAGTTTACTCGTCTCGGAGGACGCTGAGGAGGGCGTTGCACCGAAGGTGTGCTCGCACAGGAAAGGATAATACAGGTGAGGAGGAAGTAGAGGTCGCTCTGAGTGTCTTTGCGCATGGGTGAGCTGCGTGGTTGACGCCAAGAAGGGCAGTGGTGCGGTTGTGGTCGCTGTGCTCGCTGTCGTGAGTGCCGGGTTTAGGTATGAAAGGAGTCCAGGAGGCAGTGGGTATCCAACGCCAAGCAAAGACAGATTGAATCCCGTTGTGTCGGGGCATTCAAGTTGACCCATTGACGCTGGTGGAGGGTAACAGGGCAATGACGAGGCCACCGGGTCTGATTTGGGCTTTGCACCGGAAGTCTGATTGCTAAGGATGCGCCATTGCTCAGAAAGCAACGCTGCCGATCCAGACAGACATGTTTTAGACAGCCTGTAGTGTCGCAGTTTTGACTCTACCTCAACTGAGCGTGCTCTCAAAAGCTGCTCCTCGAGTGAGAACACGTCCGCCATCACGAGTTCGGCTTCTTGCTTTGAACGTTTACTTCCTCTGGTTTCCGCAGGTTCGGGACTCGTAACCGCTGAGCCATTTGTCTCCATTACCTCATCATCTTTCTCCGCTTCTCTTTCCGTTTCTCTTTTCTCAGCCTCCTCGACCTCCAGACTCGCCGCCGAATGCGAGGGCTCGTCCGACATCGCGGCCTGCTCAGAGTGACCCTTAGCGGGGCTACGGGAACGAACGCCTCCCTGCTGGAGCCGGAGTTGGTCTTTTTTGTACGGCCAGTCGGACTCGATGAGCAACGACAGGGAGTTTTTACACAGGCTGTACTTCATGTGGTTGTACAGGTGGGATTTCTCCATGCACGTGAACGGACACTGGAAGCATTTGTAGTTGTAGGGTTTGCCCCACGGTCGCGGGATGTAGTGCGGCTTTTTAGGCTTGCGTTCCTTGTGTTTACAGCCCACCTTACAGTCGTCCTTAGACATGGTGTGATCTGAATCAATCCCAGATATGAAAACAGGTTGTGTCTCAAAGCTAAATTTTCAAAGCTTGTGTGTTTGTTTATGTGTGTGTTTGAGGACAGGTTTACATTGAGTGTGTGTTTGTAGGATGAATTGTGTGTGAACTGTAAACTCGTGTTTGGTCAGGACTGGGATTATGCAGGAAATCAGCCATCAGATTTAAGCTGTTGAGAAAATCAAGAAAATATATGATTAAACTTTTTATAATAAAATATTGTTATTTCATCATTGCTACAATATTTTAAATGATTATATTTAAAGGGGACCTATAATGCTCCTTTTCACAAGATGTAATACAAGTCTCTGGGGTCCCCAGAATGTGTCTATGAAGTTTGAGCTCAAAATACCCCACAGATCATTTATTATAGCTTGTCAAATTTGCCCCTATTTGGGTTTAAGCAAAAACACGCCGTTTTTGTGTGTGTCTCTTTAAATGCAAATGAGCTGCTGCTCCCAGCCCCCTTTCCAGAAGAGGGCGGAGCTTTAACAGTTCACGCTTCAGGTGCTCAACAACAACAAAGCTGGAGAATCTCACGCAGTCAAAATGAGGATTGTCAGTAACGGTGTTCAGCCTTACATTGTTCAAACCGGAGTCGACACTGATGGAGAGACTCAGGAAGAAGTTACAACTTTTAGACGTTTCTGAGCGGTTAGTGGATAAATTGATGTAGTTGCTGTGGAGTTGATTCAACTCAGACTAGCATGTGTCGTCATGTTAATCTTTTGTGCAAATGCAGTGTTGAATTGACCCTCGTTTGCGAAGCAGTCCGGTGTAAAATGACGGCAACAACACTCTACTACAACAACTCTTCCTCTTCTCTAAAGCAGCCCAACATGTCACCCCTTTGTTGCTTGTTCTCTAGGGCAGGGTTTATGTAAATTTTAGGGTTAGTGATGTCACTAACCCGGGAAGAAGCTTGTTGTAGTCCCTACCAGCCATTTGTTGTGGTCCTTAAAAAGTTATTTCTGTAAAAGAAAATATCTCCCTTTGCATTGAACTTTGAGTGTTGTAATTTTGCAGATGTTGTTTATGCTCAAACAGCAACATTACACACTAACTAAAGTTAAAACCCCCCCTTTAATCATCTAGAATATTATTAAACAAATATTATAATAATTTACAAATATTTTAAATTATTATATATAATAATTTGCAAAATTATTAAACAAAATATCATTATTGTATCAATTTAATAATATTTTAAATTTTTAATAATTCAGATCATTATTAAACAAAATATTATTAATTTAATAATTTAATAATATTTTAAATTGTTGTATTTAATAATTCAGAATATAATCACAGGTAAACAAAATATTTTAATAATTAAATAATATTTTAAAATATTATATTTAATCATTTAAAATATTATTAAACAAAGACAACAGTAGAAAAAGAAATATTTATTTTAATGGTCAGAATCAGATTTAAAAGATTGTCAGGTAAAGTCTATGTGAAACTATAGTGTTTTCAACCCATTTTACTTTTGTGATGTCTTACTGGATATTCGGTGGGAATTAATGTAAGACAGTACTTTTATTAATTATGAATTGACTGGATAGAGAAAAGTGTCTCTGTGTGACAGGTGGTTGAAAAATAAGAAGGCTTAATGACATCAGAAGAGTAATTTCGATGAAAGATTGTGCTCTGATGAATCGTTCATAATAAGCCCCAGAACATGTGTACATGTGAAAGCAAATAAGAGTCCATTTTGATTTCACAGACTTTAACAAAGAGAAGAGATGATGATGGTTTTCTCAGAACTGCTGAAAGTCCTCTATCTGCCACCTTTCATTACGTCCAGGGTTGCACCAGCGAGGTGTGTGTGTTTCTGGAGGGGGCTGCACCTGTGCGTGGCTCTCATGTTCACTGTAGTATTTACAGCAGGACCCTGAAGGTCAGCTATAGGCACATCCTGACAAAGGGCAGAGGGACGCGAGGCTGCCCGTGTGTATGTGTGTTAATGAGAGATTGGCATCACACCCGCGAGGCATCGTTAGCGGAAGAATGTGGGTCAAGGCAGATTGACTGCTCTTTTGCCCACTCTATCAGTCTCTCCACCACCATCATCTGTCTCTCTCGTACATTACACTGCACGTCTCTTGTTTTGATCTTGTACATCCTCTGTGTTTCACTCTTTCTTTGTATTTCCAATCAAAGAAGTTCTAAAGGAATTACTGCATTTTGAATATTTCAAATAAGAGAAAATGTCATTTTTTTGAGTTCTTTTTCCCCCCAAAATTCTAAAGCATTACTGAATGACTTTTCAGTATGACATTACTGAAAGATTTACTTTTCAGAGTATAATCTATTATCAATGCTTAAAAGATTTAACTTCACATAATATGCATTAATGCCTTAAAGCCCCCAATAAACAAGCCAAAGTACAAAAGATGATCTGATCATTGGTGTTCAAATGATCATTTGTTATATAATACTAATTATACTAATTCATTTAGTTAATGTATTATATTTACATTTTTATTATATTACATTCTACACTTTAAAAAATGATTTTCATTATTTATCACAACATTTTTTCTTCTGTCAAATCAACTTAGATAATTGATGTGGTTCAGATAACATAATAATTTGAGTTTCTGTTGATTAAACTAATCGCCTTCATTGTATGAACTCAAATTTTTAATTTCAGTGAACTCAAAATTTTAAGGCAACCAGGTAACTTACTTTTTTTAAAATTAAACCAACAATTCTTTTTGCAATGGTTATTTTAACATTACGTTTTATAGAACAACTTAAATGAAAAATGAAAATATGCATATAAATATGCATGAAATACTTTTCAAAGAAAAGACGTGTTTCTATTTTTTTTTTAAAGTTTTTAAATATTTTTCATCAAAAGTCTATTAACACTCTAATATGAGCTACAATTATATAAAATACTTCCTTCGAATTGTATTGCAATTTAGTTAAAACTATTGTACAATTCAAAACTATTTAATTAGCAACATTTAATTTTTACATCTGCAGTCTTTTCAGAAAGAACCAACTACACTGATGTAATTTAACTAATACATTTTGTTATTAATAAAAGCATGAGGAATAGGAGATGGTGAAAGCAATTAAATAATGGTGTAATTAAAAGGCTGTTATATCACTCAAATGCCTCTCTGTTATGATAAAAATATTCTTTATTCTTGATTATTTATTTTTCGCTCCTGGCATTTTCCTTTGGGTAGAAAGAGAGAATGAAAAGAGAAGAAAATGAAGCAGGAAATTAAGAGAAAGATGAAATGTCCCGCTGTGAGGCATGAGTTTTGTTGCTCGTATCTCGGGGTGTTGAGACAACGAGAGCCCGAAGTGATTTCGGTTTAAAGACGACGAGTGGCGAGGAATTTCACCAAACTTTCATCTATTACAGCACTCAAAGAAATAATGAAATCACTTCTGCAACTTTCTGTAAATCCTGGCAGTATTTTAACAGCGTATGCATTGTGCGCGTGTTTTGGTCATATTGCAGTTATGCCCCCCTCCTCAACCCGTTCTCTGGTTTTAACCGGACATCAAATGCTGCTGTTAGTGTTAATCAATAAAATTATTTTAGAGTTGTTCTCACTGCGGGACATTCTTTGTGGTGTGCATGCGTGTGTCAGTTTTAAGTCCCTCAGGGTTCGTTCGGACGCTGGCCAATGACACTCGCATGGATCGTTGTGTGTTAAATATGCATTGTCGCGCTTAAATAAGGACGCTTGCTAAAAGCATTGACATGCTGTGGTGGAATCCAAGAACTGAGAACACACATAAACGCAGGGCAACAGCGAACAAAACGGATGGATTGATTGAAAAGCAAATTGTCTCTTTAAGATATATTGGCTGTAATATATTTAATACGTTTTAAATGGCTATTATTTGAAATTAGAACATTATTTTAGACTTTCTTTGTGTGAAGCACTGCACATATATGAATAGGGTGTGTGTGTGTGCGTGTGTGTGTGTGTGTGTGTGTGTAGCTCGTACCTCCACAGTAGCTCATGACACTTGAAGTTTTCTCAATTTGACTCTTTATGAAGGATCTGGAAAATAAACAAGTGTCTAAAATTAATCTCAGCTTTGATTCTGTCATTTGATCTGATTTAAGTATTATTCTACATTTAATGTTAAATCTCTCCAATGTGCAAACGTCTCTCTATCTCAAGTATGTGATTGGTTACAATAATACATATTTATATTGTTAATGATTAATTCAAATTTGTATTTAATAATAAAATATATGCAAATTAATTAATAAAAAACAAGTGTTATTTTAGAAATTCTGTATTATGTTTTAAAGGCCAGGGTGGTTTATCAGCAATGTCATGTAATTTTTTAAATTTTGCATTTCATATCTTTACGTATAGCATCCTTTCAAAGACACACTATTAACTAGTAAATATTTCTAGTAAGAGGATTTTTAAAAGTTTTTTTTTGTTGTTGTATAAATGCCTAAAAAAGCTGTTATTGCCTATAGAAAAAGATAAAGTTCATTAAACACAAGTTGACCTTTTGTGGCAGGGCATGTTGTCTTAATATATGGGGTAAATTGTCACAATGAAACCTACCATTAAACAGGATATTAATAGATTATTATAGAAAAATGTAAAGACAAGCATGAAATGCAAAACAATTAATGAAACAGCAGAAAAAAGAAACAAACATTGCACTTAATTCTATGCAATTGCAACATTTGAAACAGATGTGACATATTGCCCCCATATAACCAAACATTTATGTTAAAAAAAACCCTGAAGAACACAGTTCAAGTTTTTGCTTACAAAACCTATTTCAAAAATGACGAATTTTAGTATTGTGCATAGAATTCACACACTTATTCTATTTTAAGACAGTTTTGAACTATACAAATGAAACCAATGCACTAGATTCTAGATTGTGTAATTGCACTTTTTACTCAAAACCTTACTGTATAACACACACAGCAACTATCTGTCTATTTTACACATTTAGTAGCATTTCATTACATATTTTTACATAATGTCACATAATAGCATTACACACAGCTTTGTTTAAAAAAAAGTTAATCAAGACTCATCTCAGTAGTAATTCTGATGCACAACACTGCATTTGAGATGTTCAGTTATGCCTCACAATCACCCTAACTACACATAAAGCGATGAATCTGATCCAAACTTACACCATAATAACTTTTATCTGCAGATAACGGCTTGACTTACCTGCTGCGCGTCTGTGTCATGTTGTGTTCCAGAGGCGGCCGGTGATGTGCGTTCGGGTGTTTTATGAGGGGAGAGAGATGCATGCGCGCACACACACACATACACACATGGATGAACAAGAGAGAGAGGCAGATATATATATATTCTCTAGGAGGGATGCCTTGGGGCAGTACAATCAGGCACAGGCCCCTCCTGCCTCCCCTGCTATTGGCACAAGCTCAAGTGGGTCCAAATTAGGAAACCTGGCCGGTTCAGTCCATTAAGAAGAAATCGAGACACTTTAGCCTCAGTGTGGCGGGACAGTTTGCTTAATTGGGCTGCTGTGCAATTTAAAGTCGCTGATGGAAACTTTAGAAGCCTTAATGCAGCACTTTATTGACTTATTTCAGTTATAGTTTATTGCTGTAACAAGAACAGTTTATTTGTACTGCCAAAAGCAGTGCAAAAAAAACAAACAATTGATATAAAACTGTATTTAAGTTAAAAATTAAATTAAATAGTATATTGGCAAAAGCAGTGCAAAAAGGTTTTTAAAATAAAACCATATTTAAATAAAAAATTACATTAAATTAAATATTGTATTGCCAAAGCAGTACAAAATAAGGTTTTAATAGCAGTTACAATAAAAACGTATTTAAATAAAAATTTTAATTAAATATTGAAAAGTTTTATTAACAATTAAAATTAAACCATATTTAAAAATTTAATTTAATTCAATTACTTCAAAATTAAATTAAATAAATATTTAATAAAAATAATAATAATGCTGATTTATTATAAATAATAATCAGGTATTAACAACGTGCAAATTTAACAGCAATTCATACACTGTAAAAAGAAAGAGTGTCACATTTTTTCTTTTGTCAATTCAACTTAAATAATTAATGTGGTTCAGATAACATAATATTTTAAGTTTCTGTTGATTAAACCAATCGCCTTCATTGTATTAACTCAAATCTTTAATTTCAATGAACTCAAAATTTTAATGCAACTTTTTTAAGTTAAACCAACAGTGCGGCAATTAAAGTGATAGATCACTTAAAAATCATCATATATTTCTCGCCATTCACTTTTTTTCTAAGGCAGAGAGCAGCCAGAATATTGTTTAAAATATGTCCTTTTTTGTGCCACAGGAAAAAGAAAATCATACGGGTTTGGATATGACATGAAGGTGAGTAAATTATTGATTTTTGGGTGAACTATTTCTTCAGTTTGTCAGGAGTGAAATTTCACCATCAGAAACTTCACAGAATGGTGAAACTTTATGGACTTCGCTCTGTCTCTAACTCTCTCTCTGCATTTGCGGTTTGACCCAGTTTGTGTCTGTAGACGAGCATAAAGCTGCAGAATCAAGTTTTAATGTGCATTGCTAACAGTGCATGACAGATCGGTAAATAAAGGCCAGCCTCCATCAATCATTAATAACATATATGCGGTTTGGATGGAGAAAGCTTGAAAGTAGCTATGAAAAATAAGCTTTCTGAATAATCTAAAAGACTTCGCTTCTCCGTATCGCTGAGATGTTTCAGTATTGTTCTCATCAGTGTTTTTGCGGTCGGGTCTGTCTGTGGTTCTCAAGCGTAATGCAGTGGTCTCTTTCCACAACCTACATAATTTAATATGTTTAACGCAAACTAGCCGCAAAATTCACTCACGACTGCAATAGTTAAAAACGACAACCTTTTAAAAGAAGTTCATGGTTTGTCTCTGAGGAAATAGATAGGATGTTTGATCTTGAGTACAGTAGTCAGAAAACGTTTTTGTCAAATTTTTTATCAAGCGCTTTTTAAAAAAATATTTATTCAGAATGCAGTGTAAAAAATCGTAAAGTGTTTTGTTTATTGAGTTTGGGATTGAAAGTTTAATTGTTAATAAAGGCTGCAAAAAATATATATTTTAAGGTGTCCTTGTTACAGTGTAATACAGTAATTTAAGTTCTGAGTAATATTAATATTAATTACAACGTACTTACTATAGGGTTACGGTTAGGATTAGGTTTTAGTTTAGGGTTAATTATGCATAATTTACTGTTATAGGAAGTACATGTAATGTGTAACAAGGACACTGTTAAATAAAAGTGTTACCAATTACTAATCTAAATAAGCATACATTTATTTGAGAAGCAAAATTGCATAATATATTAAGACTTGTCGTCAGAGAGTGCATCTAACAATTTGAATTAAACTACATATTTTTATTCAATTGACAAAATCACAAGATTATGCTGTCAAGTTACATTTATTTATATAGCACAGATTGTTTTAAAGCAACTTTGCATTAATAAACAGGAAAACAACAGTTAATGTTTTTAAAAATGGTTAAAAATGTAAGTTTCAGCTGTTAAAGCAGCTGTACAGAAGACAATAGTGTCATTATTAGCTCAAGTTATGCTGAATATTATACAAAATTGATTGTTTTGTTTGTTTTAAGGATCTTTGGTTACACTTTATTGTTACATTTCAATACTGAGTAATATTAATTCACTACATTAATTGCATGTAATTATGCACTATTTATAGTTATTACTATAGTAATTGCATGTAACTTGTAACAAGGACACTGTAAAATAAAGTTTTATTAGATCATTTTTACAAAAATGAATTAAAATGCTCATTTTGATATAGAAAACTAAAAATGTTTGTATTATTTTGCAGAATGGAAGCCCACCGTGTTTCAGATGCATTAAATACATATTTTAATCTGGAATTAGCTAATGTCATCATATCACCAAAGGATCCCAGTGACCGATATGTGTCACGTTTACCCCTCTGCATATCAGATAGAGAGAGAGGGAGATGGTTTGTGAGTGTTTATGAGCACAGGTCCTTTGAGAAATGTCAGTGTGTTTGTAGGGGGGGTTGAGCCCCTCCTGGAGGATCAGGCGTGCTGTCAGACACACGAGAGGAGATGAACTGTGACAGCGTGATCCGTAGGGCCTAACCATCTGTAGAAACAGAGAGAAAGGGAGGTGAATGGGGGAGACTGAGAAAGACTGAAGAAACTTGCGAGTTATAGGTGAAAGAGAGAAACCTCTGTTATGAGCAAAATGTAGGGCTTTTAATTACATTTCTGTCATTTACTCACTGACATATCACAAACAACAGCAGTTTGTGGTGTCATTTAACAAATCACTTTAAAGATTAAAATTTCCTGATAATTTACTCACCCCCATGTCATTCAAGATGTCTTTCTTTCTTCAGTCGAAAAGAAATTTTTGAGGAAAACATTTTTCTCCATATAGTGGACTTCATCAGGGACCAACGGGTTGAAGGTCCAAATGTCAGTTTCAGTGCAGCTTCAAAGAGCTCTACACGATCCCAGATGAGAAATAAGGGTCTTATCTAGCGAATCGTCATTTTCTTAAAAAAATTATATACTTTTTATCCACAAATGCTCGTCTTGCACTGCTCTGTGATGCGGCACGCATTATGTAATCACATTGGAGAGGTCGCACGTGACGTAGGCGAAAGTACTGAGCAAGTATTTACAAAGTGAACGTACAAAGACTAAGTCAAACGGCCTTTACAAAAAAAGGTAAAACAACAATGTCGGACGATTTTGAAATTGGAGGAGAAAATGAGATGAGTTTTTAGCCCTACCACGGTACTTCCGCCTGTCAAGTGTGACCTTTCAAACGTGATTACGTAATGTGTGGCGCATCGCAGAGCACTGCAAGACGAGCATATGTGGTTTAATTTTTTAGAAAATGATGATCGTTTCTCTAGATAAGACCCTTATTCCTTGTCTGGGATCGTGTAGAGCCCTTTGAAGCCTCACTGAAACTGAAATTTGGACCTTCAACCCGTTGGTCCCTGTTGAAGTCCACTATATGGAAAAATCTTGGAATGTTTTCATCAAAAACCTTAATTTCTTTTTGACTGAAGAAAGAAAGACATAAACATCTTGGATGACATGGGGGTGAGTAAATTATCAGGAAATTTTCATTCTGAAGTGAACTGATCCTTTAAAACATGAAAAAAATATCTGTCAGAGGGGAAAGAAAAATAATCTTTTCACTTTGAATTACGTTTATTTTTCTTATCCCACTGACAGATATATTGTTTCTAGTTTTAATCATAAACTCACATAGTTTTGATACATTTTAATATCCTTTTGCTTCTTAAAGTGCCCTTATTATGCTTTTTCAGATATTAACTTTCATGTAGTGTGTAATATAGCTGTTTGTAAATGTCTGCAAAGTTTCAAAGATAAATTGAGTTATTGTCTCCCAAAAGAAAGAAACTATTCTGAACCACCTGAAATGAGTCGTCAATAATTCCAGTCTTACTTCCTGCTCGTAGGTTTGTAACAACATCTACTTTGCCCCGCCCTCAAAGACTGTAGTTGTATCTGAGACTGGAAGAGTTTGGTTTGTGTTGTCAACATGTTGAGAAGTCTCTGTTTTCTTGCCTAAGCAAATACACTTTCCTGCACTTCCAAAGGTTCAGGACTCATATCACTGTGTATCAAGTGCTGAGGAAGATCTGAAGCCGAAATTCAGCTATTGGAGGATAAGCGATAGACCAATCACAACCGACTGGCCATTTCTGACCAATCAGAGCAGAGCAGGCCCTCAGAAAGGAGGGGTTTAGAGAGACCTAATCCTTTATTAAACCGTAAATTAAAGTGTTTTTTTTTTTGTTTGTTTTTTTACCTTGGATGCATGTAAACTGTAAGTTGTAGGAGACTCCAAAACAAAATTAGGAACCTTTAAAATAGCAAAATAGGGGCTCTTTGTGTAAATGTTGTTTTAAGAATGTTTAGACTGAGAAAGGAAATAATTTTCTGCAGTGCATGACTTTAGAGGACTAGTTCTGGAGTTTAAGAAGAAATGTCTCAAACTGTGCTCAAATTTGTCAAAATAAGTTTGCATGTCAAAGTTCGAGATTGCAATATAACTCAAACATTTCTCGCTCAGTAGATTGCATAATCTGAGCTGCCATCCACATTCATTTTATAGCATTTGTACTCTTACTGTAAGAGTGTCTTTTATTTATCCTAATGAAACATCTGAGACAAAGTACTTAAATGAAACTCACAAAGTCTTCTGAGCAATGAAAGAGCATCCTCTGAGCACTAAAAATTTCCTTGGGCACTTTTTTCCACATTGTTTTAAACCGCTCACTGATTTATGAGTGTGTTTGTACCTGAAGATAATGAACTGTGTGTGTGTGTGTGTGTGTGTGTGTGTGTTTGTGTGTGTATGAACCTGAAGATGGAGTAGAGATTGTGTGTCCGTATGTTCAGGCATCTGTGAGCATGACAGCTCGACTTCATTATGAGTCAGAGAGAGCAACCTTAGGCCAACACACACACACACACACACACACACACACACACACACACACACACACACACAGGCACATGCTGCTGGGTCAATACAGCGATCCAGCTGTGCAGTTATACATTTTCACAGGGTACATCATTACTTTAAAATAAACACATTTATCAAAGAAGATTACACACATACACACACTTCTGACGGTACTAAACTCGGTGAATACTTTATAATGATAATAAAATGTAATAATAATAATTCTGCGTAATCATAATGTGTATATGTGTGTTG
The DNA here is from genome assembly GCA_037101425.1 of Elopichthys bambusa. NCBI lineage: Eukaryota > Metazoa > Chordata > Actinopteri > Cypriniformes > Xenocyprididae > Elopichthys > Elopichthys bambusa. The sequence goes on from CM074453.1 coordinate 24,278,202, forward strand.
GTATCTGTATTTATGTTGGGTGAGATAAAGAGACAAGCTATATTATATTGAAACTACATAGTATAATTCATAAAAATGATTTTATTGTGAAATATTATTACAATTTAAAAGAACTGTTTTCTATGTGAATATATTTTAAACTGTAATTTATTCCTGTGATCAAAGCTGAATTTTCAGCATCATTACTCCAGTCTTCATTGTCAGATGATCCTTCAGAAATCATTCTAATATGATGATTTTGATGCTCAAGAAACATTTATTATCATTATCAATGTTGAAAACAGTTGTGCTGCTTCATATTTTTGTAGAAACTGTGACACGTTGTTTTCAGAATTCTTTGATGAATAGAACGTTCAAAAGAATGGCATTTCTTTGAAATAGAAATATTTTGCAACATTATAAATGTCACTTTTGATCAATTTAATGCATATTTGCCAAATAAAAGTATTAATTTCATTCAAAATTAAACCTTTGAATGGTACTGTATATAATTAACAATTCAGGTCTTCTCCAACCTTTCTGTTCATGTTAATTGTACGTCTTGTGTTTTTCCCCTCAATTCTTCACCATTTGCCTGTAAAATGTTCATACATATTAGATCACAAATTTAATGCATAAGTATAAGGCATAAGTTTGAGTTTATATTTTAGAGAGGGTTCTCGTGTGTGTGTGCGTGACTAAGTGCGCGGCTGAAGTGTTTTTGAGACTTGGTCTGTTTTTGGCCCTGTGGTGTTGGACGCTAACAGCGGCACTCTTAGCTAATGCTGTAAGGCACATTAAGAAAACTCATATCGCTCTCAGCAAATATCAATTATTCAACTAACCCTTCTTTCTTTCTTTCTCTTTCACTCTCCTTTCTCTGCATCTCCATCTTTGTTTCTTTCACTTTATCCATCTATGCTTTTTTTTTTATCAATAGTATAATAATGAAGGTTTTCTTTTAACTGATTAGATTTTTATTTATTATTATGCTTTTGTTGATATTTAAATTTGTTACATTCACACTGCAAATTCCGAACATTTTTACAGCTTTGAAGGACAGGAATTGAACCGTAGGGGCGGTTCCAACCAGAATTTTTAAATTACACGTGAGTGATTTTTTTCATTCTGTACAAACAAAAGTAAACAATAGATTCTGTTGATGAGGGTCCCTTTTAAGATGATGGGCACTTTATCACTGGAGTGTGTCATTTCTGTCCACAAGGGATGGCATGAGGACTCACTGTCCAGAATTGAGTAATCATAAACAGCAAAATTATGTCCCTCAAGTGGCCATTGTAAGCACACTTCACTAACAGTAAAAGGGTCTTTCATCAAGGGTTTTGGTCGTTTTTTGTTTGTTTTTTTTTCGTTTGGAGCGACCATTCAGGTAGCATCCTCTTCTTGTGGTGGCCTTTAAGGGAGGTTAAATTGGCCACAATTAGGTCCCTTAAATAGGGAGCATATTCAGCATAATGTTGCATCAGTTTGTGCAAGTAGAGTGCCTGTGATGCTTTAAAATGCTGTCTAGGTAGGCAGCACCCTAGGTGTGTGCAATACTGGAAAAAATTATACCTCAGTATTTTCTAGGATTTTCTCGATAGCAACAGTTCGATGTGTTTTTGTGCTAATGTGCTTCTAAAATGGAATTTAGGTTTATTTACACAGACAAACAGAGGTTCATTACAATTAAAATTGCATAAATAATGTTATGAGTTTGATGTTTTTTAAAGGTCCAGTGTGTAATATTTAGGAGGATCTATTGACAGAAATGCAATATAATATACATAACTATGTTTTCAGTGGTGTATAAAGACCTTACATAATGAACTGTTATGTTTTTATTACCTTAGAATGAGCCATTTCTATCTACATGTACCACGGGTCCCCTTACATGGAAGTCACCATTTTGCGCCACCATGTTTCCACAGTAGCCCTAAATGGACAAACTGCTCTCTGCTGTCTCAGACGACATCTTTGTCCTGTGTTGGCCACCGTAGCTTCTCTATGTGCTTCAAAGGGAGGGTTAAGCGGTGGACTGAGTTGTTAGCAATTTGTAACCTCACTGCTAGATGCCGCTAAAATTTACGCACTGAAACTTTAATTAATATTGAAATATATTATTTTTAAAAGATGAAATGTCTTAAATATGAAACTAAAGCTGCCAATAGGTGGCGGCAAGTCATTAGTTATGTTTCCATCCTATTTTTATGCGCATTTTGGGATATTGTACAAAAACCACTGGATGGAAACACCAAAATGTGCATAAATTCTAAAAATGCACATAAAAAAAAAGTGAACAGCGTCAGCCAATAATGAGCCGGCGTTCTGACGTAGAACCTAAAAGTGCTGAACGTAAACAGCGTATGAGAATGACACCGAAGAGAAGATATTTTTGAATAAAGTCGTTATTTTTGTTTTTGCGCACAAAAAGTATTCTCGTCGCTTTGTCACATTAAGTTTGAACCACTGCAGTCATATGGCAGTGCTTCCCACACATAGACTTTACAAGTATATTTGGAGACACATTTATGCTTTTATTGTTTTTATCCTCTTATACTTTTGTATCCGCTCAAGATAATGAAACCATCCACGATCGATTAACTAGTGGAAAATCTCCCCTCGCCCTACGCGTTTCATACCTGCTCGATGAACTCCTCAAGTCAATGAATTATGACAATGTCTACTTTATGGCCTTTATATAATATGTTTTAGACGGTTGTAAGAATCTGAAGGATCAGACCGTAATTGTGTAGACATTTCAAAATAAGAGTCCCTGTGTATTTCGGCTTGTTTATTATTAAAAGTCACAGGCTTTTTTTTTTTTTTCTCCGTCTGGGCATTATAGGTATATTGGTTACACAATAAATTGTGTTTAATTTGTTTTCCATTTAATTCATAGTAAATTATTGTAGTCTCCCCCACATGAAGAAAAGACTAAGAACATTATTTGACACATATATTATTCATTATTTAAATTTTACTAGTAAAATCTGTGTCCCATTCACTGAGAGAGACACTATATGACATAGCAAGGAGAACATAGGAAAAGGAGAACCATTTAAATGCTGAAATTTTGCATAATTTACAATGCATAATAATGCATAATATTAATATGTAATTAAATATAATAGTATGCTATGTAATTAAAATGAATTTCAATAAATTAAAATACTGTTAAAGTATTATTTGTGGAAAATCCTCCTATTACCGATGGCACAAAAATGGTCTACTACATGTGACAAACAACAAATAATGTGTGATTTCCACATTATTTGTTGTTTGTCACATGTAGTAGACCATTTTTGTGCCATCGGTAATAGGAGGATTTTCCACCCGGCTACCACCACAAGTATAATTCAAACCTGTGGGAAGTGCTGTATGGACTATTTTAACAATGTCTTTAGTACTTTTCTGGACCTTGAAAGTGGTGGTTAAATTGCTGTCTATGGACAAGTCATATACCTCTCGGATTTCTTCAAAAATATCTTAATTTGTGTTCCGAATATGAACGAACGAAGGTCTTACGGGTTTGGAGCGACATGAGGGTGAGTTACTAATGACAGAAATTTTCATTTTTGGGTAAACTAACTCTTTAAATTCACAACTTTGGATGGAAACATAGATAAAGTCTTAATAAGTGAGTCATTCATGTATTCCGCCGATTCGTTTAAACTGCTGATTCATTCATTCAAATCAAAATCAAATCAAAATTTATTTATAAAGCTTAATGAAAACAACAGTAGTTGACCACTGTGCTGTACAATACCATACAAAAATAAGCATAAAAAGTAAATATATATAATAAAGCCCGCAATGCAATGAGAAAAGAGGAATAAATCAAAATACTAATAAATGATGTGGCCTCAAAAACTCTAGGAGTGGTTATATGCCTGGGAGAAAAGATATATTTTTTTCTTAGATTTAAATTCTGATGAAACTAGTCTAAGGGGATACTAGAAGACTATTCCACAGTTTTGGCCCAACAACAGAAAAAGCTTGGTCGCCTCTCAACTTTAATCTAGATCTCGAGACTATCAACAATCTTTGTTTAGAAGACTTCAGAGGTTTAACAGATGTATTTGGATTTAAGAGTTCACAGAGATATTTAGGAGCTGATCCAATCAGAGCTTTAAAAACAAAAAGTAAAATTTTAAAATTACTTCTGTTACGGACCAGCAGCCAATGCAAAGAGCACAATACAAGGGTGATATGATCAAACTTCCAGGTGCCAGTGAAGAGTCTGGCAGCTGCATTTTGAACCATCTGAAGTCGATTTATATTAAATTGACTTATTCCAATATAAAGAGAATTACAATAATCAAGCCGAGATGACACAAATGCATGGATCACTCTCTCAAACTCTGGAAAAGATAAAAAAACTCTTGGCTTTAGATAGCAATCTTAGTTGGAAAAAACTAGATTTAACTACAGAATTCAGGAACAAAGCAAGTGACTGTCTTGGATGGATCATTGAATCAGTGACTCACCCAGTTTGTTCAAAAACATACATTTATTCAGTGATAAAACACTGTTGAGTTTTGCCGTGGCTTTGTTTACTTTCACTTCGATTTTTGTCAGTTAGAAAGTGTAAATCTGAATTGTTGATTTAAATTTACAGCCAGTCACCAAACATTCTAGAAAGATGCTGTCATCGTCATGTCATTCCAAAACTTTCTTTCTTCTGCAGCACACAAAAGAAGATATATTGTTTAAAATCTCATGTTTTTTATCCATACTATAAAAAAAGTCAGTGGGCTTCAATGATGTTTGAATCTTTGCTGTTCTTCAGAATATCTTCTTTTTTGTTCCACAGATGAAAGAAATGCAGTTCTCTCAAGACCATCAGTGTAACTGTTGTCAGTTTATTGTGTATGTGGATCAACATTTAAGCGTGAGACATTGTTTCCTGTATATGTATATGAGTAGTATATGCAAGTATGAGTGATAGTAGTATGTTTGCTCGACAACTACGAGTGGCATTTGTGTCAGTGTATGTGTGGCCAGGAGCGGTCGAGACACTAGATCTGTAGCTGGTGTGGCGTTAATGTCAGTGTATGTGTTCGTCTGACAGTGATGGGTAACATCTGCTTTCTGCCTCCGTGATTCTGATCTATGAATAACTGACCCCCCTACTTTCTCCGAGACAAACACATGCATATAAACATCAACACAAACACACACACACACACAGAGCCCATGTGCGAGTGGAGCGGCAGGGCTCTAGGGGTGCTCACCATTGCACCTGTGGGTGTCACCTGACCCAGGCAACAGGAAGACGAAATGAGGGGAAACATCAGCTGCTGCCACCCGCCATCAGGAGAGCTGTCAATCAGCCCACCCTGTAGGGCGAGAGTGTGTGTCGCTGCTGTGCGTGTGTGTGTGTGTGTGTGTGTGTGCAGCAAACAACCTGCAGGGTTCGGCTGTGTGTGAATTCACTGACCTGTAGGGAGTAACCGTGTGTGCGTGTATTTGTAAATGCTTCGACCTTCAGGGACGTCATGTCTGAGTGTGTGTGTGTTCCTGTCGAATTCTCCTCAATCTGTATGTCAGCAGTGCTGGTCTGATACATCCTTGCTTGATGCATGTTCTAGAAACACTAAAATTACAACATATCTTGAATTAAGTTTATATTTCATGCCTCATTTGGCAAATAGTTTTTTCTTTTCTTTTTCTTTTTTCAATTTAAATCAAAAGAAAGTTCCGCACACTATCAATGCTTACCAAAGTATCAATTTTCTTTATTTATCACAACGTTTCAGTCCCGTGACCTTCATTAGGTATATCATGGAAGGTCATGGGACCGAAATTGATACTTTTGTAAGCACTGATAGTGTGCGGGACTTTCTTTTGATTTATGACTTTTTTGGTCCTTTCTCCTATGCACCTATCCATTACCTGCAGGTGTGCGAGGATAATTGCTAATTATTATTTTTATGTTTATGGTTAAAATAAGTAAAAAGCTATTTGACATTGATGATATATAAAAGTAATTATTAAAATAATTATTAAAAATGTATTTTCTGAAATGATTTTATTGTACCTTTTTTGATGATATTTTGTTTTTGATGATATTTTTCTGTTTATTAAATTATTATTTAACAACTTGCCTATGTGCCTAGACATATTTATGAATTATTATTTATTATTATTTCATTATTATTATTAATTATTAAAGGCTATATTTTCGGAAAACAAGTCATATTATCTTGCAATTTTTTATTTAATGTTTTTATCTGATATTTTATTGAAAGAAAAATATTTTTGTTGATATTTTTCTTTTAAATTAAATTTTATTTATTTAAAAATTTAAATACATTATATTTTAATTTATATTTAAAATGTTTTTATTTAATTTATTATATATATATATATATATATATATAATATTTATTTATGAAATATTGATATGTTTATATATTTTTAAATATTTATTTATTTTTTAATAATTTATCTTGACTTCTTGTGTCCACTCACTGAGCTTATTGCAATGCATTCTGGGTTTGCGTTCTCTGCAGATTTGTGTGATGGGGCTTTAAAATTTGTCCTAAACAAGGTATTTTAAAAAAATAGCATAATGTTGCTGCCTTTCTTTTATAAACATTACAAACATTTAGAAAAATCTAATGGAGCAGTTGCCTTTAAATTATATTTAGTGCCTTTAGTAAAAGCAAATTTATCTTGTTTTGCGATATAAATTGTTGCAATTTTGCAATTTAAAATGTTATTTTTCCTGCAAATCAAGACTGTAGTAATGTTTTGTTTGAGAGTTTGCACGAGCAGGTCTCTAACTGGTGGTTGCACAGCGTTCAACTGACAAATTGCGTCCCACTCTGAGGATACAGTTAGTTATCTAGAGAATACTGTGTGACGTACAAGAGTTTTTAAGAGTTTTTGCACAAAATAAGGAAAGGAGAGCTTGGATAAACGATTATAACATAATGCAGTAGGCAGCAGAGATAATCAGGGCATGGAGACACAGGAAGCAGCGCCCTGTCCTGTGTGTTGATGCGTGAGTTATACAGTGAGACAGACCCCCTGTGGGTGTGGGGAAGACAAGTCCACGCTTTAGTACACCATATGTTAACCCCTCTCTCCGCCATACATAAACAAGTCAAGAAGCTATAGCTAGAGGGAAGCCATGCTGCAGTATTACTCACTCTGTCTCTCTCTGTCTGTTACTCTTTTCCTCTTCCGTCTGTGGTTCTCAGTTGGCCTCTCTTTATCTTTTCCCTTTGCTCTTTTTCTGTTTACCTTTTGCCAGTTTGCAGTCTTGTTCTTACATGCATTTTTCTTACAAATGTATTTATCTAAAGATCAGTCAAGTTAGTGATTGTTTAAGCTTTTTTTAAACACATATGATGCCATTGTATAGTGGTGTGCACACTTCTCATTTTCATGTTGAGCTGTGGTGCTTGTGCAGGATACACAGGTTTGAATCCAGACTGTATTGTGTCTTTGTGCTCTGTGCTAAGGAAAAGGTTGGCATTTGTGCCAAGTTCCAGGGTTTTTTAAAAAACATTTGTTACATTCTTTATTTTTTACTTTGTGCAAGGAAAAAATGTTGATTGTTAGAGTAAAAATTGACTGTGAAAAAATGATTCACTCCCTTAAATATGATGTAGGATTATATAGAAAATACAGAAAAAATAATTTTATTTCATGCTTATTAGCGCTTTTTACAATGCACATCATTTCAAAGCAGCTTTACAGAAAATGCATGTCAACATTACAATTTAGAGTAATCTGTTATCAGAGGTGACTGTGTCCAAATGATGTAATTTCAGAAATACAGTGGGTACGGAAAGTATTCAGACCCCCTTAAATTTTTCACTCTGTTATATTGCAGCCATTTGCTAAAATCATTTAAGTTCATTTTTTTTCCTCATTAATGTACACACAGCACCCCATATTGACAGAAAAACACAGAATTGTTGACATTTTTGCAGATTTATTAAAAAAGAAAACTGAAATATCACATGGTCCTAAGTATTCAGACCCTTTGCTGTGACACTCATATATTTAACTCAGGTGCTGTCCATTTCTTCTGATCATCCTTGAGATGGTTCTGTACCTTCATTTGAGTCCAGCTGTGTTTGATAATACTGATTGGACTTGATTAGGAAAGCCACACACCTGTCTATATAAGACCTTACAGCTCACAGTGCATGTCAGAGCAAATGAGAATCGTGAGGTCAAAGGAACTGCCTGAAGAGCTCAGAGACTGGATTGTGGCAAGGCACAGATCTGGCCAAGGTTACAAAAACATTTCTGCTGCACTTAAGGTTCCTAAGAGCACAGTGGCCTCCATAATCCTTAAATGGAAGACGTTTAGGACGACCAGAACCCTTCCTAGAGCTGGCCGTCCAGCAAAACTGAGCTATCGGGGGAGAAGAGCCTTGGTGAGAGAGGTAAAGAAGAACCCAAAGATCACTGTGGCTGAGCTCCAGAGATGCAGTTGGGAGATGGGAGAAAGTTGTAGAAAGTCAACCATCACTGCAGCCCTCCACCAGTCGGGCTTTATGGCAGAGTGGCCCGACGGAAGCCTCTCCTCAGTGCAAGACACATGAAAGCCTGCATGGAGTTTGCTAAAAAACACCTAAAGGATTCCAAGATGGTAAGAAATAAGATTCTCTGGTCTGATGAGACCAGGATAGAACTTTTTGGCCTTAATTCTAAGCGGTATGTGTGGAGAAAACCAGGCACTGCTCATCACCTGTCCAATACAGTCCCAACAGTGAAGCATGGTGGTGGCAGCATCATGCTGTGGGGGTGTTTTTCAGCTGCAGGGACAGGACGACTGGTTGCAATCGAGGGAAAGATGAATGCGGCCAAGTACAGGGATATCCTGGACGAAAACCTTCTCCAGAGTGCTCAGGACCTCAGACTGGGCCGAAGGTTTACCTTCCAACAAGACAATGACCCTAAGCACACAGCTAAAATAACGAAGGAGTGGCTTCACAACAACTCCGTGACTGTTCTTGAATGGCCCAACCAGAGCCCTGACTTAAACCCAATTGAGCATCTCTGGAGAGACCTAAAAATGGATGTCCACCAACGTTTACCATCCAACCTGACAGAACTGGAGAGGATCTGCAAGGAGGAATGGCAGAGGATCCCCAAATCCAGGTGTGAAAAACTTGTTGCATCTTTCCCAAAAAGACTCATGGCTGTATTAGATCAAAAGGGTGCTTCTACTAAATACCGAGCAAAGGGTCTGAATACTTAGGACCATGTGATATTTTAGTTTTTCTTTTTTAATAAATCTGCAAAAATGAACTTAAATGATTTTAGCAAATGGCTGCAATATAACAAAGAGTGAAAAATTTAAGGGGGTCTGAATACTTTCTGTACCCACTGTATATACATATTCATATACAAATCACGCAGTTAGCTGACAATGTATTAAAGGGTTAGTTCACCCAAAAATTTTAATTCTGTCATTAATTACTCACTCTTATGTCGTTCCACACTCGTAAGACCTTCGTTCAACACATCTTCTGAACACAAATTAAGATATTTTTGATGAAATCCAAGAGTTTTTTTTATCCTCAATAGAAAGCAACGAAATTACCACTTTCAGGGTCCAGAAAAATAGTAAAAACATGGTTAACGTGGCTACAGTGGTTCAACCTTAATGTTATGAAGTGACGGGAATACTTTTTGTGCACAAAAACAAAACAAAAATAATGACTATTTTTGTTGCTATTTTTGTTGCAGCGCTTCCAGGTTCTATATGAGAATGCCGGCTCAGTATTGGTCGACACCTGTTCACGACGCATGCATGTGATGCTGACGCAGGAGCCGGCCAATAATGAGTCAGCATTTGGATATAAACATGGAAGCGCTGAACTGCGTTCACTGCGTCAACTGCGTACGAGTCTGACAGGATAATTTGTTCAATAATTTAGAGATTTCATCTGGTCGTGATGAAATATATAACTGAGTATCATTGGCACAACAGTGGAAACTAATTCCATGTTTTCTTATAATATTACCAAGTGGCATCATATAAATATATAGAAAATAGCAGAGGGCCTAACACAGATCCTTGTGGCACTTCATAATTGACTGACGTTATCTTAGATTTTTCCCCGTTTAAATAAACAAAAACTGCTAAATCTATCTATCTATCTATCTATCTATCTATCTATCTATCTATCTATCTATCTATCTATCTATCTATCTATCTATCTATCTATCTATCTATCTATCTATCTATCTGTCTATATGTCTGTCTATATGTCTTTCTGTGTATCTATCTGTCTGTTTGTCTGTTGTTTTGTCTGTCTGTCGTTTTGTCTATCTATCTATCTATCTATATCTATCTATCTGTCTGTCATTTTGTCTATCTATCTATATGTCTTTTTGTGTATCTATTTATCGTTCTATCTATCTATCGTTCTATCTATCTATCTATCTATCTATTGTTCTGTCTGTCTTGTTCTATCTATCGTTCTATCTATCGTTCTATCTATCTTGTTCTATCTATCGTTCTATCTATCATTCTTTCTGTCGTTCTTTCTGTCGTTCTTTCTATCTATCTATCCATCCATCTACCTTTGTTTTTGTGGTCTTTACTTCATGCCTTTGTCCCTCATGCCATCGTAAGCTTGTGCATATGTGTACTCAGAGAGCAGCACTTACACCTCCACACAAGCTGGCGCGGGCGGCCCTTGACCGTCTGTGTGTGCGACTGGTCTGTTAGCGTGTCACAGGGTTTGAGTGCTATAGGATGTGCCAGGCCAATTGACCAAATCACTGATCTTTAAGACTAGCTCTGGGGGTTGTGTTTGGGGGGGGAAGGGGGGGGGGGGGGTGAGTTTCGGGGATGGGGGGGTGGAGACGAGCACCATCACTACCACCCCCTTCCCCTCCACACACACACACTAGCTCTAATCAAGGAACATGGTCACCGCAAAGATGTTAACAAGAAACGACAGCTTCTCGTCGCTCGCGGCAATGACCAGCTCGGCTGTGGAGATAGACCGGCAGGCGCGAAGCCAAGCGAGAGAAATAGAGAGAGAGGGTAAGAGAGATACAGCTGAAAGACCAGAAAGAGAAGCAGAGAGAAACTCAGGAACTCTTGAAGAATCTGAACCTTCGTACTCCAAACACACACATTTAGATAGGCATTTGGACACCAGCATGAACTTTCTGACCCCTGTGTGTGTGAGTGAGAGACGGAGCAGGTGAGGGGTGGAATAATTGTGACAGGTTGTTAATGGACGGGGCAAAAAGACATTTTAGGACATATTAGTAATCCTTAATAATTCACCAGCCCGAGAGCACATCTCTCTGTCTCTATACGGCTGCCCCAGAAGTATTTGGACACTTAAGACACACTTAAAAATGCATGAATGTCATTGCATTAGATATCAAAGTAAGGGCCGTTTGTTGTGAAGAAAAACAAAACAAGGTAAAATATTTTATTTTAAAGAGTTTGAGATGTAGAGTCAGTAAGGTTCAGTGTTGAACATGAAGACGGTCAGTGTTTGTTTGGTTAATGGATGATGTTGATAGTAATGTGATTTTCTACACCTGTGGTTCCTCTGCTACTGTGACACTTGTGTGAACTGCATTCATACAGCCACTAAAATCTAATACAGTGACATTTTTATACATGGCTCCTCAAATATATATATTTGGAAGAAATATGGAAGGGCGTGCTGGTCTGAAAACGAGGTGTGTTCAGGTGCATTGTTGGTGTGTTGCTATTTTGAGACAACTGAAAATGACTGCACCATTGACCAACAAAAACCTGGTCTAAAGTCAATGGCGCAGTATTTTTTTGTTATTTAAAGGGCATGTTAGTAATATGCGCCTATATTGTTTAGATGTGCTTAGATCATTAAAATAGGGCCCTAACTGTAAATAAAATTTGCCCAACACATGGATTCACCTATATAGATGGTTTTCTGCCGAAACACATCAGAGAAAGTTGTTTGTGGAACATAAAAAGGTTCTCAAATGTAGGCCTGTCACAATTATTGATTAATCGCATGATCATGGTTATTAATTATCTAATCACAATTATTTGTGTGGTTTAAATCAGGCTGCAAAACCCTTTTTTGGGTTTGTTTTCAAGAGCCAGATCTCTTCCTTTTTATGCTGATCCAGAGAGACTGTAATTATCTTAAGACTGTATTTGTGGATGCAGGATCGTCCTGTCTGACCCCTGGATGCCAGTGGAGATGTAGACAGTGATGTGGCGTGGCACCACAGGACCCTCCCTAACTGGCACTGCACTGAAATGTATACGCGTCTGTGTGTGATGGCTTATGACACTCGTATGTGTGTTCCCGTGTGTGTGTACCTAGTGCACGGGCTTGTGTTCCTGTCTCGGCCCCGGTCGCTGCAGGATACGTGGACAGTGATGTGGCTCAGCACCGCAGGGGCCTCCTGACTGAGACGAGTGTGTGTGTGTGTGTGTGTAAGAGTGTGTTGGTACAGTGATGGGTTCTGGCACCCGGGGGCTCTGGTCGACTGGTCCTGGACTGGTGGCACGGACAGCGATTAGGACTCTGATATCAACCTGTCACTCTGAACAACTCCAACTGTCACAAAGAGGAAAGGAGAGAGAGAGACAGGGAGGAATCAGCAGAGATAATGTAGACACTGAGTTACTGTGACAGCTGTAAGGACAGAATAAAAGAACAAGAAGGATAGGAAGATAAAGACACTGTTAGAATTAGAATTAAAAGTAGAATTAGAGTTAGAACCAGAAGAGGAATCCGAATTCGAATCAGAATACAAGGGAATTCAGCACTGTTGCCCTATGTATGCAATGTTGGGCTGCATGCTTCCGGTTTGGCTCTTTATTTTATTTTGTTTTTATTTATTTTATTTTATTTTTTATTTTATTTCATTATTATTATATATTTTTTCTATTGTATTTTTTATTATTTGTATTATTATCTTATTTTATTATTTTTATTAGTAGAACATCATTTAATTTAAGAAATCCGAATAGCAATAGAATTAAAATAGAACTGGTACACTTAAAAAAATCCCTCAAAAATTGCTAGTAAATTTGACAATTATAAAGAAATGGCAAGTAACATAGGCTGGTATTTTCTTGTAAAATATTCTTGAATAATATTTGAAAAATCAGTGTATAAAACTCTAAATTAATACTAGAATCAGAGTTAGAGCTCATTAGGTTTGCTATGGTTTAAAACCAGCAGGTTAATGAGCATAAACAAAACATTTTCACCTCTGTTGATGACGCTTTACTATAAAACATACTTCCAGAATACTTATTTAATCAAAAATAACTAACAGCAAATGCATTAAGTAGAGTTAGAATTACAGTTATAAGATTCAGAATAAGATTCTATTTAGCTTTGTATTAGTTAATGTAAATGTCATAATTAGGGATAGAGTGTCAGGGGTCATAATGAAGAGGAAGAGGAAGCAAGAAATCATTAAAGCAGAAATGAGTGTCTGAAAGTTGACGGTGAACATTGAGAAGTGGTAGTTAAGCTCAAGTTAAGATGCAGAAAGGGTCATAACCTGTGTGAATTCCCATCCGAATCATCAGTAATTCAGATTAAAGTCGTTGGTAAATGAATCAGTGGTGGATCTGTTAATGACAATGACTCGAATGTAGTTTATATCAGTCTCAAACATACAGCTGCTGTGCTGCATCTCTGTCTAGTGTTGGTGGCCATCTAGTGTTAAGATGGAAATCTCCGCCTCCATCTTTCTCTCTCTCTCACTCCAGCACTATTGTCTCTCTCTGTCTCTCTCTCCGAGAGTCTGATGGAGTTTGGCAGCTCTTGCTTGCAGCCACAGGCCAGCCTAAAGCCATTGCAGATGATAGTTTTAATTGCTTTCAATCTTTCAGGCAAGTCCCTGCCTACTGGCACCAAGTACTGGTGTGTGTGTATGTGTGTGTGTGTGTGTGTGTGTGTGTGTGTGTTCATTGTGACTTTAGCTGAGGAACTCTTACTGATGATGGCTTCTGGTAAAGTGACTTAAGAAGTTAAAATGAAAGATTTTTATTTTTCGTATGTCGTAGTCCCACACCTCTCAATAATGTTGAATTACCATATTAGAAATATTATTACATATGCTGTTGGCAGATGTGGTGCATGCAAATAGAGCCAATAAAAGAGCACAAATAATTTAGCACAAATCATATCATAATCATATCATCTGTATGTATATAATATATGAAATCACAGTGGTTTTGAATGTGTTTCAAACTAGATCAGAACGCTTAAATAATATTAAAAATCATTTAATATTATTGTTTAATATAATATAATATATGTTTTTATTCTGTCCTCCAAAGTTAATTTATATAATAACCATATTTTTGTAATGTCTTTTAGGCGGCCAGTGTACACAAAAAATATATTCTATATATATATATATATATATTCAAGCAGTGTAACTGGAAGATGGTTTTTATGTTTTGTTGTGTTTTTTAATTTTTTATAATTCCTGAAAACACATAAAAAAACTTTGTGAAATATGGATTTTATTCTTTTTTTAATCAGTGTCAGTAAATAGCATATGTTTTTGCAGATTAAATTGGTTCATGATTATCATGTAACCTGATTTATTGACAGTATAGATAAATGTGATGAATATAAATGTGGATGAACTGATCTACTGTATAAACCAGTGGTAATTTGAGTCCTGGGCCAAAAGTCCTTGACAGCCATTTTAATGAATGAATAAACTATCCATTACAGATACTCTCATTATGACCATTAATATGATGGCCTGTTTGTTTTGATGTTCTGACTGAGAGATTAACCTTTGACCTCTTATGGTCTTATGGTTTTGTCTTTGTGCTTCTTTCAGTGTGATCATTATTTATGCATTTCCTTTAGCACTTAAGCATGTTTTTGTGTGTCTGTATTCATATGAGTCGTTCTTATATTTGCATATGCGTGCGTGTGTTTGTGTGCCCGTCTCTTCGCCATGAGGCATATTAAGCCATAACATTCCCACTGTGAATAATCTCTCTACATGTGATTTTTAATCATCTCATTCTCGCTCTGCCCGTCTCTCTCTCTCTCTCTCTCTCTCTCTCTCTCTCTCTCTCTGTATGGCCCCCAGTCTCACCCTCTCTCTCGTTCACTGGCAGCTTGCATATGTTCATAAGGGTGAGTGACGACACCTCTGAAATCCTCCAGGGGCGACGGCAGGGGAATCCAGTGCTCAAAGGCACGCGGCTGTTGCCCTCTGTCTTCTTTGCTTGGCTGGATGCTTTTCGTTTATTTCAGTGTTCAAGCATCTTTTATTTTTGTTTTGTTTTATTTTTATTATTAGTTTTGTTTCATTTTTATTATTTTTATTTCTTCTATTTTATTTTGTTTTACTTTATATATAGTATATTTTATGTAATTATTTATTTTCAAATTTATTTTGTTGTTTTGTTTTATTTTTAGTATATTTCATTGATTTATTATTATATATTTATTATATATATTTTCATTTTTATTTTGTTATTTTGTTTTAGTTTTTTATATTTTATTTATATTTTCAATGCTATTTTGTTTTAGTTTTTAGTATATTATATATATATATATATATATATATATATATTCTGTTTGACTTTAATTTCTTATATTTCATTTCTTATATTTTTATCAAATTTTATATATTTTATATATTATATATAGAATATACATACTATTTTATTTGGTTGTTTTATTTTCATATATTTTATTATTTGTATATTTTTATGATTTATTATTTTTATTTAATTATATATATTTTCATTTTTACTTTTTGTTATATTTTTATTTTTCTTCTATTTTATTTTGTTTTACTTTATATATAGTATATTTTATGTAATTATTTATTTTCAAATTTATTTTATTTTGTTGTTTTGTTTTATTTTTAGTATATTTCATTGATTTATTATTATATATTTATTATATATATTTTCATTTTTATTTTATTTTGTTTTAGTTTTTTATATTTTATTCATATTTTCAATGCTGTTTTGTTTTTTTTAGTATATTTCATTTATATATATATTCTGTTTGACTTTAATTTCTTATATTTCATTTCTTATATTTTTATCAAATTTTGTATATTTTATATATATTTTATTTGGTTGTTTTATTTTCGTATATTTTATTATTTGTATATTTTATTTATATATAATTATATATATTTTCATTTTTACTTTGTTTGTTATATTTCATTTATTTATTTTTTATTATTTATTATATATATATATATAATATTTATTTTCATTTTTATTTTGTTATTTCATTAATTATATTTTTATCTAAATGTATGTATTTTATATATATAATTTATATTTATATATAGAATATATATTCTATTTTATTTTGTTGTTTTATTTTCATATCTTTTATTATTTATATATATATATATATATATATATATATATATATATATATTTTTTTTTTTTTTTTTTTAGTATATTATCATTTTTTTTTTAGTCTGTATTTTTAATTTAATTTTATGATTTTTTTTAGCAGACATTGACACTTTTTTGAATATTAAAATATTGACAGGACAGTTTTCGGTCAGCATCATAAATACATTTTTCCCTTTGGTTTGTTTAATTTCATAGGGGCCCCACAATCATGAAAAACCTGGAAATATCAGGGTATAATATAAAATAATAAATTATAAAAGTAAATATAATATTTTAAAACTGTGACATTCAGACCTGGAAATCTTAGAAAGTCATTGAAATGTTAAAAGTGTGTGTGTATATAGTATGTTTTCTAGTGTATTTAATCTAAATGCATCTATTTAAGTTTAATACTTTGACCGTAATTACAAAATAAATATAATTTCATAGTTACACATTTTAAATGATATTGTTGCCTCCCATAAATATCTTGTGGTTATTAAATGAATTGAACTACTTTTACTTTTCCAACAGTTTTGAAGGAGCTTCCTGATGCTGGTCATCATAACTGTGTCCAGGAGGACACGGGTCATATGTGAGTTTTCACACGCCTCTGAAAGGTCACGTATGACACTAAATGTGTGAGAAGAAATGGAAAGCGAGTTCCAGTGTTCCTGTAAGCAAAGGGTGTGACATGTGGCGCTCAGACGGGATTGTACAGTTTTAAATGCTGCATTTGCGTTGCTAAGTGTGTGTGTTCTCTGTGTGCGTGTGTGTTAGTGCTGCTCCTTTTGTCCTGATCCAGTTTGACTCTAATGGGGCCCAGTGGTGAATTTTTCATTTTGCCCAGAGGGAAGCAACAACGTACTGCAGAGAGAGAGAGACAGACAGACAGAGAGACACAGAGAAACGTCTTTTTTTAGACATACTTGGTTCCTCCCTTGCAATTAATGCATGTATAGTGTAGAACAATGACAAACCCTTGAAAACACTGATCGCTGTGAAGTTCTTCTGACGCTTCAGCACTTTAGAGTCATGCTCAACACGCTTATTTCTTGTCCTCTCATCTGATACTCTAAATAAAAAGTGCAAAGTCCAGAAATTAAGTATAAAAACAGAGTTCTTTAAAGGAATAGTTCACCAAAAATGAAATTCTGTCATCATTAACTCAAACTTTAACCACAAAATC
Organism: Elopichthys bambusa; assembly: GCA_037101425.1. Taxonomy (NCBI): domain Eukaryota; kingdom Metazoa; phylum Chordata; class Actinopteri; order Cypriniformes; family Xenocyprididae; genus Elopichthys; species Elopichthys bambusa. The sequence goes on from CM074453.1 coordinate 24,295,724, forward strand.
TCGAACTGCATGTGCATATTTGAACCTGGCGCCTTCAAACTCATCAGGTTGGACTCTCTTGCACTGACAGTTCTTGTTTGTTTTGTGATCCATTGCAGTTCAGGAGGTCTGAATATAAACAAGCAGATGATATTTGACAGTTCCTTACAGCAGCGCACAAGAATTAACTACTTTTATGATGATTTTTTGCCATTTATATCCTCCTGATCACTATATGCTTTTATTTTATGTAAAAGAGCAGCTTGGACAGTCTAACTTCTTTTGTGTTCAACAGCAGAAAGACAGTCGAAGTGGTTTGGAACAACATGAGGGTGAGTAAATGATTCCTTTAATTTTTTTATGCAAACTGCTAGAATAAATTCTTATATTGTCACATACTGTACACTACCATTCAAATGTTTGGGGTCAATATGATTTTATTCAGCAAAATGCATTAATATTTGTAAGACATTTATACATGACATTTCAAATAACTTTCTATTCTTCAAAGAAAATATTAGAATGATTTCTGAAGGATCATGTGACACTGAAGACTGTGATGCTGAAAATTCAGCTTTGATCACAGGAATAAATTACATTGTAAAATATATTTAAAAAAAATGCTGGGTTAAAAATGGACAAACCCAGTGGTTGGGTTAAATATTTGCCCAACCTGTTGGGTTGTTTTATTTAACTCAACTATTGTTTATAAATGACTGTATTGCTCGCTTAAAATGAACCCAAAATAGGTTGGACATGAACATTTATTGATAAGTTTAATAAATAATAATTAAATAATAAACATCTATTAAATTGCTTAATAATAAATGTTCACCTTTTGATTATTATTGTTGCCTCTAGTAATTATGTCTGATTTTTAATTTCCAGCCTATTTTGGGTTCATTTTAAACCAGACGTATAGTCATTTTTAAACAATAGTTGAGTTAATTAAAACTACTCAGCACGTTAGGCAAACATTTAACCCAACCACTGGGTTAAAACAACCTAAACACAGGGTTTGTCCATGTTTAACCCAACTTGGGTTGTTTTTAACCCAGCATTTTTAAGAGTGTAGCTAATGCATTAACTAATGTTAACAAATGACAGATTATTGTCAAACTCCAGACCGGCTCTCATGTGGTGGGGTTTTTCAGGACACACACACACACACTTACTCACATACATTCATACACATACACACATTCACTCACGAACACACTTGCGCGCACACACACACACTCTCACACACTGATGTTCTAATAGTTGTAATTTCTGCAGGAGAGCCCAGAGAGATCTCCATCTGTTCAGTGAACACGAGCCGCGCTCCACCGTGGCTTTTAGCCTTGTCTTACTTATGCAAATATTTTTTGCCTTGAAATCTATTTGGAGTTGCTTGAAGGGGTCCAGAATGTTGTCCTGCTGTCTCAAACACACACATACACACACACACACTCACGCTCCTGCTGTCTGCCCCAGCGGCCTGCCCTGCACCGCCTCTCGTCCGTCATGTGGAAAACTTTTTACCAGCACATACACGCAGACACATGCCCAGAATAACCCCCACTCCGACTGTCTGTCTGACTGACTGTCTGTCTCTCATTCTCAAAAAACACGTTTACTAAATAATGCATTTCAAATAAAATCATATATATATATATATATATCTCAAGGTAACAAATTTGTGAATTCTGGCATTATTTCAAGTGCTACAAAAAAAAAAAACAGAATATTGAGTGGCTTTCAGTCATATTTTTTAAATAAATGAGAAATTTTTCACCTTTAATTCTTTAAAGCAGTGATTCCCAAACTTGTTTGTCATCCAAACCCTTTTGACAAAATATCTGAGGTAATATTGGTTAATGGTTGATGTTGGTTAATGGTCACAGGATATTCAGGTAAACCAATGATTTTATCTTAGTGTTTCGACACTATTGCTGCCTTCGCAGTCATTTCATATTTAAAGTTTGCAACATTGACATTGTCATTGAACTGAACTGAATTCACATCGAACTGAATTGAGCTGAATAATGACACTTTAGAGCTGCTTTGCTGCTGAAATTGAAGTTGTTTCATAACTGATGAATTTTGCAACACTGTCATTTTCCTGTTTATTACTATAAAGCTGCGTTGAAACAATCTGTATTGTATAAAGTGCTATATAAATAAATGTTAATGTTTTTATGAATTATTAGCTTTTCATCCACTCAAAACCCAGCTTGGGAAACCCTGCTTTAAAGGAATAGTTTGACTTAAAATGATCATAATTTCTCATCCTCATGTTGTTCCAGATCTGTCTGTATGTATTTATTTTACTTGTGTATTTTTGAAGGACACAAAAGATGTTTTCAAGACTGCCCGAGTTTCTCTTTCCGAAACACATTACATTACAGACATAAAACTGGTTGATAACTGGGTTTATCATTAAATTGTATAGCTCCATGTCTTCCCTCTGGACATTCTGCAGTATTTCTTCTTTTGTCTTCCACAGAATAAAGACAGTCACAGGTGTAGATGACACGAGGATGCATGCGCTTTCATACATCTACAGTGTTGTGATGTTTGAAATCTCCCTGACCTACATCACTGTCTGGAGGTGAAACACCCTTCGGTCAGACTCATTCAGACAGAGACCTCCAGCATCAGTCTCAGCTCATCAGTGACGGCAGGAGAATGATGTTTTACATGGCAGGTAATATGAATTTTATGTCAAATCAAATAAAGACTTTTGAATAGGACTGTGCATTAATATATTGTCATTTTTTCTCTTTTATATTCATATTTTTATTTCAAATGTAACTGGTTCGTGTATTCTCCTAATGATTTGACTTGATGCTGCTCTCTTGTGGTCACACGGAGGTAGTGCAGCAGTAACCCACAGTGACAAACATATAATTTATTACATCACTATTTTTACATAAGCAAACTGTTCCATGATCTACATTTAATTAAAGTTCTTAGCAGATGCTTTAGTTACTAAATTGACTGATAAGTGTGTCAATTATCTGAGCAGGTAAGAATAATGCAAACTGTTACTGTGATATGACATTATCAATATTATAAGTAGGCCTACAGTATGCTTAATGATCTTGGCTTAATAGGCTTATGTATTTCTGAGTTATGACTTATCAATCTATTATTTCACTTTTAATCGTTAGCATTTATCAGCCATCTATTTACTCATCATCATTCTAAACTAAATGATCAAATTAAAGGTCCAGTGTGTAATATTCAGGAGTATCTATTGACAGAAATGCAATATAATATACATAACTATGTTTTCAGTGGTGTATAAAGACCTTACATAATGAACTGTTATGTTTTTATTACCTTAGAATGATCCATTTCTATCTACATGTACCGCGGGTCCCCTTACATGGAAGTCGCCATTTTGCGCTGCCATGTTTCTACAGTAGCCCTAAATGGACAAACGGCTCTACAGAGTGCGTTTGCTTGACTGGCTACTCTCTGCTGTCTCAGGCGATGACATCTTTGTCCTGTGTCGGCCACGGTAGCTTCAAAAGGGAGGGGTGAGCGGTGGACTGAGCCGTTGGTTGCAATTCGCAACCTCACCACTAGATGCTGCTAAAATATACACACTCAACCTTTAAATGAACAAAAAAAGTTTTCAAATCCACAAACTAGCCTATTTTGTGATGCTGAAATATTAGCATTTAGAAAACGATAGAATATGAACACAGGCTACATACTATAATCAATCATCCTGCACGACTAACACGTTTCCTTTGATCTCATATTCAATGGTGTTCCAATCAAACACGTTTCCCTTCGGCACGCGCTGCGCCTGGTTAAAATACAGCGCTTTAATCTGGTTTCCGGTGAGGACGTAGTCCCACATGTTCAGGTCTGTGAGCTCGCCGGCAAAACTCTGCACCGCCTCGAAGTCCCCCAGGTGTTTATCTGCGTCCTGGCCAAGCAGAGCGGTGCCCTGCGGACGGATGCTGTGACCTGGTTTATACAGCTGAAACGCGCTGCGGCGTCCGTCCACCCAGAAGGCTGTGAGCCCGGTGTGCGAGGACCAGGTGAGGCACATGTGAGTCCGGAAGGTGGAGAGAGGAGGCAGGTGGAAAAACGCTCCGTCGCCACTGAGATAGAAGGACACACGGCCGTCTTTCTCTCTCCACACGTTGAGCTCGTCGAAGTCGGGTGTGCGGTAGGCAAACAGAATGACCTGCCGCTCGCCCTGGAGCTCCGTCGCGACGCGCATGCAGAGGGTGAATGCTGAAAGACCCAGTGGCTTTTTAGGTGTGAGTTCAACAAAGCTGAAATCAGTCTCGTACGGGAACAGAAGCACTTTACCACCAAGACCCACTGCGAGACAAAATAAAATACTATAATACAAACACAAAACAAGCACAAACTCCAGCTGTTCATCTAACAAATACCTTCAGTAGCCGCTGCTGTCAGAGAGAGCAGACAGGACAATAAAATCACTGGCACCAACATCTTGCTGCAGGTCTGAGGGAAATGGAATAATAATAAAATAATTAAAAAATATTCAGATTATTATCTCAGTTTGACATACTGTAGGTCTATCAGTGCTTTAATTCTATAATCATGTAAATGATCTATGGGTGAATCGCAAGTAAAGCGTCAAGAAATGACATATTTCATCCTGAAATTAAATGAATATATTAATTGAAATTAAATAATATGGAATAATTTAAAATATTAAATTCTATAAATGAAAATCATTATATAAATGTTTTTTGCATTGCGACATTATTGTTATGACAAACAAATTATCCTCAAAAACTCCTTATTTTAAGGTGAAAGGTTTATTATTATCATAAAGAACATTTTAGTAGTTTTATTATATGTAATTTATACTTGTTTAAAATGAATATCAAAGTAAATGTCCTGAAATTGTCATGATATATATATATAAAATTATGTGGTGAAATATGACATTTCTTCATCCCTATCCTTTGTTAATCAGAATGTGTGCCATATTATAATAAAAGATATGCATTATTATTATTATTATTAACTGTATCTCAAAATTTCTTAACATATCTTAACACTTAAAGCACTGATGTATAATGCATTATAAAGGTATTCATAATGTACATTAAAATGCATCGTATCTTTTCATATATAACTGTAACCAAAGTTAAAATGCATAATATAGTAAAATATAAAATGCATAATATAATATTTGCAGATTCCTTTTAACATTTGAAATCGGTTGTTTGTGATGTTATACTATCACATATTTGTGATATTAACGCATTATACTTTCTAAAGGTTTGTTCAATGAATAGATAAGTATTATATTATAACTGTGGTTACAATTATTAATGATATACGGTGCATTATGAGGTTAAAAGGCATAATTAATGCATTTAAAATACTTTTATAATGCATTGATCACAAAGCATAAAAAGCATCAAGTTTGAATTTTCTTTCAATTGTTTCAATTTTTCAATGATATATAAATGAAATAATAACTAGAAGAATACTCACTGCGTAGCAGAAGGGTGTTTATTTCTGCCTCTGATAAGAATCGCTGCTGTGCTGCTTCCCTCCTTGCACCGTGATGACATCAGTTCTCACAAACCAAACCAACAAAAGATGCTGTGTGAAGATTCACACAATCATGAGACCAAGAAACAGACGTTTTCAGATGCCTCTTCCTCTGTACTTCTCTCTCTATCAATCAGTCAAATAAACAGATGCACTCACTTGCCAAACAGAGTTGAATTTATAAAATGGTCCTATAAAAGACAATACATAACATTTTGCACAATACAACAAAACTCTTTTCACTGTGATTCGAGAAAGCATTTTTTCCCCCAGTCTTTTCCTTTTGAGTATCACAGGAGCTGTCAATGTCATGATTTCATGAATTTGAAAAAGGTTTTTGGAATTTTAATTTTTTCATATAGCTTTGCTTACATAGGTTTGTGGCTTAACAATGAGATGTAGATGTTTGGACATTACTGGAACTTTGAATGAATGCAGACATTCCAGAGTCTGTGTTTCTCATGATGCACTGCCTGCATGTGACCACCAGATGGCAGCAGTGTATCAGACAAATTTCCCTTATGAATTGTCTGATGTGTATATATAATATTGTCAAAAACTTTTTCTCATTTTATTTGTCTTTTCCTGTTATTTTAGTGAGTAGAATGAGTAAATTAGGGCTAAATAAATTTAAAATACTATAGTAAAAAAACAAGAAACCCATTCTCTCCCAAGTCCCAACTCGCGAATCATATCGCGGCGGTACGTGAGAGGACTCTCTTCTCGTTCTGTTCCCGCTATAGTTGAGGCTTATGCTAAATAGCAGGCTAACTAAACTAAATGGATATTTATTAATCGTTTTTTAAAATAAACCCACAACTAAAGGAGAAGGGGCTCTAACTCTGACGCTTCAGAGGCACAACTCGGAAAAGAGGCGACTTCCTCTGCATTAGGTAAGTTCAGAGCCGTTGAAAAACATGTTTAACGGCTCTGGGTAAGGTAGGCCTAAGATGTTTTTTTGGATGTGACCAGACGTCCCCGTTTTCCAGGGACAGTCCCGGTTTTTGGTGTTCTGTCCCCGTTTTATAGCTCAATCAAAATGGAGTGTGGCAAAGTGGAAAACTGTTCTGTGGTCAGACGAATCAAAATTTGAAGTTCTTTTTGGAAAACTGGGACGCCATGTCATCCGGACTAAAGAGGAAAAGGACAACCCAAGTTGTTATCAGCGCTCAGTTCAGAAGCCTGCATCTCTGATGGTATGGGGTTGCATGAGTGCGTGTGGCATGGGCAGCTTACACATCTGGAAATGCTGAAAGGTATATCCAAGTTCTAGAACAACATATGCTCCCATCCAGACGTCGTCTCTTTCAGGGAAGACCTTGCATTTTCCAACATGACAATGCCAGACCACATACTGCATCAATTACAACATCATGGCTGCGTAGAAGAAGGATCCGGGTACTGAAATGGCCAGCCTGCAGTCCAGATCTTTCACCCATAGAAAACATTTGGCGCATCATAAAGAGCAAGATGCGACAAAGAAGACCTAAGACAGTTGAGCAACTAGAAGCCTGACAAGAATGGGACAACCTTCCTATTCCTAAACTTGAGCAACTTGTCTCCTCAGTCCCCAGACGTTTGCAGACTGTTATAAAAAGAAGAGGGGATGCCACACAGTGGTAAACATGGCCTTGTCCCAACTTTTTTGAGATGTGTTGATGCCATGAAATTTAAAATCAACTTATTTTTCCCTTAAAATGATACATTTTCTCAGTTTAAACATTTGATATGTCATCTATGTTGTATTCTGAATAAAATATTGAAATTTTAAACTTCCACATCATTGCATTCCTTTTTTATTCACAATTTGTACAGTGTCCCAACTTTTGGAATCGCATTTGTATTTCTGTTAACAGGCATATTGTTTTAAACTGCTTTTACAATGGTTACTATCGTGTAATAGTTTTTTGGTGAATTGTATTAAAACCAGAGCAAAAATGCTAATAATGAAAATAAATTATTAACGTATTAATAGCCTATAAGAAACCCAAAACCATTAAAAACATCCAAAAATGAATTGTCTTTAATAAACAAATTAGATTTTGGTGATATTTTGACCACTCAAATAGGAAATGTTCCCGGTTCCCATTTCAGAAATCTGGTCACCTTATTGTATAGCAGTCGTTCATTATAAATTTTAAATGTAGAAGGTATGATACAATAACTGTATGAAATGCAGAGTATATGTATATGATATATAGCCACCATAGACATTAGTCTCACCAAAAATTAGAATTGTCCCTCAATATTTTATATTCTTGATGCTGCTCTGCTGCACTTCATTACGCGCAGCTCTGTTTGTTTATTTGGATGACAACGTTTTTAAAGTTTTTAGGTTGCTCTGTCTCAATAGTCGCTCGTCAGTGACAAAATGAGTGAGATGACCAATCAAATCAAAGAATGCATGTCTTACAGAAGACGAGTATGAATTCCAGCGCAACGCATTCGTTTTATCTCTGAAAGAGTGCATGAAAAGTAGCAGCTAAACATTAATATTAAACTGTTTTACGAGAGGAATGCTGAATGCCGAGAGTAATATCCAGGGATGCAAGCAACTCAACTTTTTTTTTAAAAAATCACTGTTTTGAATTTAAAATATGGAATAATTCACATTTGATTCATGTAATTCATAACTGAATGTGACGAGACCAGAAACATTTTGCGTTTTTATTAATACTTAATAATTAGCAGACAAGAAAGCAGACAGTAGACTGAAATCAAGTCAAAGATGCCTACAATCTGAGATATTAACCAATGAAGCTCTTTTCAAATGGGTGATATGTTCCTTTATTAGGTCTGTGCTGCTGTTCTGAACAAGCCGTAGTGTACTTATAATATCTACCTCTTGTTCTGGAGCTCAATAAAATGTGGTACATTGAGAGAGCAGACAGAAAAACAAAACCAGTATCTTGCTGCAGGTCTGAAGGAAAAAGTGCAAAAGTGTTCTTCAATCACTTTTAAGCAACAAAGACACAAAAGATTCAAGATAGAATACTTACAATGCTCAACAGGTGATATCAGAGAGAAGACCAGTTCAGGTGAGATGTTTGTCTCACAGATGATCATGACTAGAAGTGTCTCGAGTATTTATTTGCAGATCGGGTTGAGCCCAGATTCACGTATGAGCCTCCCAGTCGTCTTTATTTATAATATTTTCCCCCAGTTTACCCTGTTATAAAGGGAAGTCGGTGTGTCCTGCAGTGACATTGCATGCAGTTTTGCAGTTATTGAACATTTGTAGAATACAGTTATGGATATATAATAATTGAAGCATGTGCACTTGTATTTATACTGTAAAATAACACACCGCAGGACTGCAGAGAAGCTAGAAGGTCATTTAAATGATGAAAAACAGACAAATAGCATTTCAGAGATACACACTTCCATTGTATATTCACATATATTGTAACCCAAAATCTTAGCTTTGGTGTTTTTGACATTATAATGTTAACATTTCCCCTATAATGACTCATTATACTCACCAGATCAATACAATCATGTTTTATGTGATTTATTAATAGCGTAGGCCTATAGAGATATCATATTTAGTTTGACATTTTTTAGATCTCTCCTGAAACTAGAGGAGACAAATGTCTCCCAGCTAAAAAAAAAAAAAAAAAAAAAAAAGTCTCCCAGTAACTTTTTCTTAGAAAAAAAAAAAAGCAGCAGACTTTAGAAAAAGTCTCCATTTGCCCTCAATCCATGTAAATCTCATATCTGTCCAGAAGAAGAAGCTGAGACATATGATAGGTTTGATTTGTGATTTTTCTGCCCTGTTCCAGCAGAGATGAAGCGAAATGGCACTTTACAGACATCAGAAGAAAAAAAAATGGGAGCTGAGAGTGACCTGGGGAAATGAAACAGAGGATTCAGTGTTAAAGGGATGAAAGAGAGCATCTGTGTGACTGTGTTGAGCATTTGTCTTTCAGGGGGAGAGATGCTGAATGCACCATGACGCTGGAAGTTGCTGTCGGGTACCGAAAACAGACCAGGTACAAGAAATCAGATGATTCTTTTCTTTCATCTAATACACTTGATAATGGGTTTCTTTACATAGTTTGTAGTTGTTTCTTTACAACAATTAAAAAAAAAATGTATATATATATATATATAATATAATAAAATATCATATATATATATAAACAATGATATTAACAATAAAAATATATATATATTTTTTATATATATACATTTTTCCCAAAAAAGTTTTATGTTAGTATAAGTGTTTTGAAAGACATTTATGCTTTTATACAGATGGGACACACTGAAATGATCAAAAGTGACCGTAAAATATTCATAATGTTACAAAAGATTTCTATTTCAAATAAATGCTGTTATTTTGAGCTTTTTATTCATCAAAGAATCCTGAAAATAAATGTATCGCTGTTTCCACAAAAATATGAAGCAATACAACATTTTTCCACATTGAAAATTATAAAAGAAAAATTTCTTAATCATATTAGAATGATTTCTGAAGGATCATGTGACACTGAAGACTGTGACGCTGAAAATTCAGCTTTGTGTGAAAGGAATAAATTACAATTTAAAATATATATTAATACAGAAGAGTTATTGAACTGCATTGTTACGAAAGCAAGCAACCCATGTGCAAATAAATACTGACACTATCTGAACATAAAGATCAGAATATCTTTATTTACAAAATGACAGTCTAGATTAAAAAGATTATTTGGTAGCAACGTAGAATCATGAAAACTCACTTTTGTAGCAAACCTCAGACATTCTATGAGAGATCTTTTCAACTTAACCACCCATAATAATGTTTTATCAAGACACGGCACAATAAAATGACAGGGGTATCATTTTTGCTCAACATGTTGAGGTGACGATGTCCTGGTTGTATGTCTGCTGTGCCTGTGATTTGATTCGGGTGTGATTCGGGCCCATGTTGCTCATTAGGATAATGTTTATAAAGTTTGTAAGGATATCAATCATACCTGGAGTGCTTTACTGAAATCCTTGATCTGGGATAGTACTTCATCCGCGGAGATTCAAACTTGTGCATGTAGAAAACTTCTGAACAAACACCACATGTTGTGACTTACTTGTGATTACTTTGTTCTTTGAATGAGAATGTACTTTTCTATTAGTGGTGTCTGTTAAGTCGAACAACACTGTTTCTCATACTTAAGGATTAGTGATTTGAACAAGCTCCTATAAGCGCTGAACAGCATCCTGCAGCGTTTGTGTTTCATACTGTATATGAATGATTCCTCAAATCATGTTTCTTGTTGAGGAAAGCTGTGTGTGGCTTACGATTTTCACCTGCAAGCAAGATTAATCGGAGACTTAAGCCAGACTCACACTACAGGAGTTTTAAAATCCTAACCCGATTGTGAAATCTGGTTGCAGCACACACATAAGGAGAATCTTCACAGATTATTTTCTCGCAAATCTCAAACATGCTCACACTACAAGATTTTGAAAATTGTAGCACACACTACAGGATATTATTACGATTATCATGCACAGAGGAGCACCTCACGGGATCTCATGGGGAAGCAATGTAAACATAGCAGATCGTCGCTGACATCTAAACAATGTTTACATTTGCTAGCAGATTTCTACACTCACTCAGTATGTTCAAAACCATAGCGATTTCTAACCAGCTTTTCTCTTTGTCCGTACGGTTGTCACGTTTTCGAAGACGCGTTATTCAAGCGGTCCTGTTGTTGCAACACTTCCACGTGCCGTTCCGCCATGTCCGCTGTCCAACAGACCCATACAGCAGCTGCTTTTGTGGTTGCGCTCTCATTGTATAACTATATAGCAACACGCTAACAACCACTCAGCACACCCCAGGAGCCAGGAGCACCACCACTGGCTGACCCTGACTGATATGCAGGAGGCCGACAAAAATCTCCCAGGGCGTCTCCATCAAGAACTTTGTCCAACAGAAGCAGACGGAGGCTATTAAGCACATCCTGCCCCTGCTGCCTCCACCCGGTCACTGGCAGTGGATCCTCCGCTGTGGCCTCTGTTTTTGCTTCTTCTTTCTAATTGTTACAACTTACCCCAGCATGTGTTACAAGTAGATTCTAACAAAGGCACAACATGTATTTGACATCAACTCATAAGGGTTGTGATATTCTTGCAGAGGTTTGAATTGGTGCATTTTGTAGTAAACAAATGTGGATACTTTGTATAAAAATTTGAGCATTCTAGCCCAAAAATTCAGTGAGTTACGGATGCTAAAAACAAAAAGTGTTACAACAGTACGCTTAACAATATTTTTGTCTTAAAGGATCAGTTCACGTCAGAATTAAAATTTAATTTACTCATCCCCATGTCATCCAAGATGTTTATGTCTTTCTTTTTTCAGTCGAAAAGAAATTAAGGTTTTTGAGGAAAACATTCCAGGATTTTTCTCCATATAGTGGACTTCAACAGGGACCAACGAGTTGAAGGTCCAAATGTCAGTTTCAGTGCAGCTTCAAAGATCTCTATACGATCCCAGACGAGGAATAAGAGTCTTATCTAGCGAATCGTTCTGTCATTTTCTAAAGAAATAAAAATGTATATACTTTTTAACCACAAATGCTCGTCTTGCACTGCTCTACGATGCGCCACGCATTACGTACTCATGTTAGAAAGGTCACATCCTGAAATTAAATAAAAATGAAACTTTTTTTTGCATTGCAACATTATTGCAGCATTATTTTGACAAACATATTCTCCTCAAAAACTCCCCTTATTTTAAGATTAAAGGTTTATTATTATTGTGGAGAACATTTTAAGTGGTTTTATTATCTGTAATTAATACTTGTTAAAATGAAAATCAAAGTAATTGTTTAATTGTCGTGAAATTGTCACGATGCATAAAATACTATTTATATATATATATATATATATATATAATTGTGTGGTGAAACATGACAATTCTTCATCCCTATCCTTTATCATGAATTTTTGATGGAATGTCAGTAAAGGTTTTTGGAAGTTTTATTTTTTCATATAGCTTTGCTTACATAGGTTTGTGGCTTAATAATGAGATGTAGATGTTTGGACATTACTGGAACTGAATGAAATATGAATGCAGTCATTCCAGAGTCTGTGTTTCTCATGATGCACTGCCTACATGTCACCACCAGATGGCAGCAGTGTATGAATTTCCCTTATGAATTTACCTGATATAATGTTGAAAAAAAAATTCATGGTATTTTTTTTAAGAAAGAAGATAATAGACTGAAATCTAGTCATTTAGAGCCAAATATGCCTACAATCTAAGATATTAACCAATGAAGCTCTTTTCAAATGGGTGATATGTTCCTTTATTAGGTCTGTGCTGCTGTTCTGAACAAGCCGTAGTGTACTTATAATATCTGGGGAGCAAAAAGATAATCAAATGACAGCGTTTTCTTCATTGTCTTTTTTTCCAAGACAAAATATTCATCAAATTATCTATATAACTTCCCAGAAGTCCCAAAAAAGATTTAATAGTGGAAAGACTTGAAACAGCTTCTAACAACATGTTACCCCACTAGAAATTTTACGTTCCCAGAACATTCTCAGAACATCCCCACTGGTGTTAGGGACGTTGCCTAGTAACATTCCCAGTACATTCAGAGATGGTCACGATGTGTTCTTTTAAGGTTTGGGGGACATTATTTGGCAGACCTTCTCAGAACATTCTCTGAACGTTTAGAGAACCATAAGTTATTTGGAAATGTTCTCAGAACGTCCCTGCTGTCCTTGTCAAAAAATTGAATTGAAAATTAAAGCTAAATTGATTAACAAAAGTGGCTGTTCAAACAAAAACTAATTTTTCTTTAATATCTTACAAAAAATGCACTCTACAGGTATCTTCTGGATTATTATTAAACCTTTTCTGTAAAATACAAATCTCTTGCAGTAAGTCTTTAGCTGACATATCTACTGTATCACTGCATCAGCAATTACACAGTTACTGTCTTTAAATAAAGCAACATGCAGCAGAACATCAGTGTTTCTGGATCATCATGACTGAAGCACATCATGGAGATCAGTGTTTGCGTTAGTTGAGCTCTTGACCCTTGACTTTTATTGAGATGCTTCTTTATCAGAAATTGCAAATGTTTATGGAAAACATTTTTGCCTTGCTAAAGCAGATCAACATGTCTTTAACAGTCAAATAACTACATTAAAATGGTTTAAACAGCTGTTTTACTGTAGGTTTGCTAACTTTTGGAATTGAAATGTTATTTGAGAAAAAAAATAAACTCAACTGATATGATAAAAACCATTTGTAACTCTGAAATGATTTACGTAAGATTGTCCAGAACTATTTGAAAGTTGTAGATGACATACTTAGACATCAGCATTCATCATACAAACCTCAACAATGGTGACAAAAGAAAAATCAGCTGCATAATTTATTCATGCCGCAATGCATGCTGGGAACCATGATTGTGTTTTGTATGCTGGCATGAAGCATGTCACCATTGTTGTGTTTCATATGCCGAATGTTTATGTGAGTGTATGAATGACATAAACAGGTTTTAAACCAAGTTAATAATGATAGTATTATTTATAGATTCACAGACATCAACCTTCAGCATCTGAAGCAAAGCAATTGCGATAAAGTTAATGAGATAACTAAGTGATCCATTGAGTGATGACTGACTAGTATTGAAGACACCTGATGTTAACAAGCAGAACAACCAAAGAAGAAAACCACAAAATCAAACAACTAAAGCTTTTTTTTATTTTTTTTTTAGAAACTGTAGATGTTTGTGGATAATATTTCTCACTATTAATTATTAACTTGGTTTAAAACCTGTTTTGTGTCATTCATACACTCACATAAACATTCGGCATATGAAACACAACAATGGTGACATGCTTCATGCCAGCATACAAAACACAATCATGGTTCCCAGCATGCATTGCGGCATGAATAAATTATGCAGCTGGATTTTTTTTTTTTTTTTTTTGTCACCATTGTTGAGGTTTGTATGATGAGTGCTGATGTCTAAGTGTGTCATATATGACTTTCAAAGAATTTTGGACAATTATACAAATTGCTTCAGAGTTATAAATAGCTTTTATCACATCAGCTGAGTTTTTTTTCTCAAATCTTTCAATTCCAAGAGCAAGCAAAACTACAGAAAAAGCAGCTGTTTGAACCATTTTAATGTAATAATTTGACTGTTAAAGCAGACATGTTGAGCTTCCATAAACATTTGCAATTTCTGATAAAGAAGCATCTCAATAAAAGTCAAGGAGCTCAACTAAAGCAAACTCTAATCTCAAACTAAACATTTTCAATAAGATATTAACATCTAAACCTCAAAAGAACTTCTGTAGATGTGTGACAGAAATAAATCAGTCTGGTTAGTAATAAGTGAAGCTGGTAATGCTGTTTAATCAGATCTTGAGAGATCTAATGTCTTCTTTTAACTTCAGTTGATTTCATCTAAGGCTGTGGCTGAAGTCAGTTGTAGTTCTTGTGTTTCTCTTTTCTTCAGTGATTCTGCTTGTTAACAGCATGTGTTCATCATTAAAGCTTAATCATCCCTTAATTAATCACTTCATTATATCATTAACTGTTAGGGTTGGAGCTAAACTCTGCAGGAATGTGGATCTGGAGGTCCGGGTTTGAGGTCCCCTGGTCTAGTTGTTCTGTGACATAACGATTCCACCTGTTCGTCACCCAATTAGGAAGCTTGACCAGCATCCTCTGATTCTCCTCGCAGTCATTCAGCACCTGAAGACCTTTGATATGTGGCGTAGCATCGCTACATGATTGCAGGAAGTCACTGAACTCTCTTAGCTTGACGTACTCTGATCCACCAATCTTAGGCCACCTGTTAAGTTTCTCTCTAAAGGCATGTTGCACCACAAAGGAGTGATCATATCTGCCATCTTCTCCCATGCTTGTTGATAGGCCTGTTCGTCTTTTCTGTAGAAGCTGCCTTTCAAAGCTGATCTTGCCTCACCATCAATATACTTCTGTAAATAGAACAGCCTATCTGCTGGATTTGAGCATCGTCCCTCAATAAGAGCCTTAAAGGATGTGCTCCACTCTATAAACTTCAGTGGGTCACCAGAGAATACAAAGGGTTCTGGAGCAGGAAGTCGAGATAGAACCATTGACCCTTCACAAATGTGTAGAAAAATAGCACATAATATGTGTAGCACTCTAGTTTACACATTTTGTGTGAATATTGCATAAAAATGTGTTGGAAGAATTAAATTGTTTTACACATATCATGTGTAGTTTTAAAATGAACACAACCTGTGTATTTGTTCACAGCATCAACACAATCTGTGCAGCCAAGAACACCTGTAATGTGTTATTACACATTTACACATCTTTGTGTTAATTTCAGAGGTGAAGACCAGACCTCCAAAACCAAGACCATTCAAGACCAGAGCTGTGGTCGAGACTAGACCTTCCAAGACCAAAACAAGACCATGCAATCAAGATAATTCATTAATCGTGTGACTATTGAACATTAGTGATGAACACCTGCTGTTAACAAACAGAATCACTGGAAGAACAGAAAAAAAGAGATGAGCAGAAACCCGAGAACTACAACTGAATTCAGCCACAGCCTTAAATGAAATTAACTGAAGATAAAAGACATTAAATCTCTCAAGATCTCAGCAGAGGAGGATTAAACAACTCCACAAGCAGAGGTGTAAAGTCCAAGGGTCAGAAAGTAAAAGTCCTGCCATATGTTTATTCCACCCACACAGCAAAAACTCCAGTGTTAAATGAACACTTGAAGCAGTGTTAAAGTTGAGATAATTAAGTGATTCATTGAGTGATGATTGACTGTTATTGATATCTGATGTTAACAAACAGAATCACCAAAGGAGAAAATCGCCATCATTGAAATCAGGATTTGCTTTATTTATTTAATTCTTTATTTGACAGATAGATTTTGTTTGGGCTGTTGAAACTGAGTTGTAACAGCACCACAAGCAAAGAGAAAAGATGATCAGGTGGTGTTGGTAATGTTTTCACATAATCATTACTTGACCTGAATTACCAAACTCATTTGTAGCCCAATCTCTGATTTAAATTTACATTATTGATTACAGCAGTACTGTGATTCTACAGTAGAAGATCCAGCTTTTTCAAAACAATCCAAAAGATTTCTCAAAAGATGTTCTGATAAATAAAAAATAAAAACAAGTCCCTTAATGCACACACAGACATCAAGAATCAGTCTGTGAATCTCAATAACGGTGACAAGCAACATATTATGATAAACAGATCAACTCTGAACATTAGAAAAGAAGCTACTAAAAAGTCACATAACAGAAAAAAATAAAATAGTGAGAATAAAGGAAATTACTAAGACAATTCAGCTCATAATTTATTCATGCAGCAATGCATGATGGGAGCCATGGATGAATTTTGATTGGTGGCACCCAGAATGCACTGCAGCATGCTTTGTTATTCTCACCATTGTTGAGATTCACAGGCTGATTCCTGATGTTTGTGTGTGCCTAAAAGATTACGCTTTTATAAGGTTACTTATAACCATGGTTCTATAAACTGTGGATCCATATATGGACCTAGCATACTTACACTCTAACAGCATGCGTAATCTTGCTCTCTCTGCTTCAACATCAAACTCCATCCAAACTCTACTAAGCGTATCCTCTTTCATTTCACCAAGTCTGCCGTTACAGTTGAACATGCATCAATTTTCCTTCTAATTTCTTGGCTTGGTGCTGCTTGGAGTCACATGTTATCATATAACTCTTTCAATTCAAACTCTTGCTTTTCAATCCCATCCATCATATCATACAAGTCACTTTCAGAGCACTCATGTTTTAACCTTGAACGAACATCTCTGACTTGAATCTTCCCATTCTCATATGCAGATTTGAACTTCCTTTCTTTTTGAGCCAGTTCTTGCTCTTTTAACTCCTGCATCTTTGATGTTAAACGTTTCTCACGGGAAGACTTTCTAATTTCATTTGTCTTCTTTAAATCTTGCCTCAGATTTCTCTGTGCATGTTGTACATGATGCATGGCAATTGTTGGCGACACCCTCCATAATCTCATTCTCTGGTGTGTCAAAACCAGCAATTAATAACGTTCCTGATATGAGTTTAGGGGGACGTTCTATTTTAGTTATTTTATGGTCGCACGAGAATGTTACAAAGAGGACATTTGGGAAGTTATCAGAACGTCCTATAGTAATAGTACCCTAAACATTCCCAGAACTTCCTGAATATTCCCCAAAGGTCCACCAAATAACGTCTCCCAACCCTTAAAAGAACTCCACATTATGACCGTCTCTGAACGTTCTGGGAATGTTACTAGGTGACAGGTTAGATGTTGATGTTTTATAGAAAATAATAAAGTTTGAAGTCACCGTTATGGAGGTGAGCGTTTGCTTTAGATGGTCTCTTGATTCTTGACATTTAAACGTTAGGTTTTTTTTCTAGGTGCTTTGACTGTTGTTGCAAAAAAAAAAAAAAAAAAAATGGTGATGATTCACTGATCTGCTCCAGGGTCTTAACTCTTTTAGACTCATGCAAACATCATGAATCAATATATGAACCTTGACAATGGTAACAATAAACAAAGACTTTTTTTGCAACTTGTGTATCAGAGCCACCCTGCTGTCTTTATTGTGCATGAATATTTACCTTTGCTCCAGGAGCATGAAAAATGTAATTTAAGTAAAGAAAAACCTTTCAGTTGGAGATGTTGTCCTGATAATAGATGACTCATCCCCAGGAAACTCATGGGTCTTTGGAAGAATCATGAAAGTGTTTCCAGATAAAAAGGGACTGGTAAGACCAATACCTTGGAAAGGCCTGTTGATAAGTTGTGCCTTATCTGTGAAATGGACTGTTAACTTCTCTGTTAACTGTTAACTTCTCAAATATTAAGGAGTGTTTTCTTCTCATAGAAAGAATATGGACATTTCAGAAAATAGATAATGGACACTTAAGGTCTCTAAAGTGATGCATAATGTAAATATTATTTCAGCATGGCTCCTGTCTGCCATTATAGGGGCTGGAAATGTAAGAGCCATATTTCATATTTTAGAATTTATATTTTCACATTTTTATTATGTAAACGGTACAATAATTGTTCTTGTTAATAAGTCATTTACTGTTGAATATATTTATTTGGTTTATATTTGTTTTTACTGCGCACGTTCAGTAACCAGAGGTGGAAAGTCCAGGGGTCAGAAAGTAAAAGTCCTGCCATATTTTTATTCCACCCACTAAAATACCATTAAAGTTAATGAGATAACTAAATGATTCATTGAATGATGACTGACTAGTATTGAAAACACCTGATGTCAACAAGCAGAACAACCAAAGAAGAAAACCACAAAATCAAACAACTAAAGCTGTTTTTTTTTTTTCAATAACTGTAGATGTTTGTGGATAATATTTCTCACTATTAATTATTAACTTGGCTTAAAACCTGTTTTGTGTCATTCATACACTCACATAAACATTCGGCATATGAAACACAACAATGGTGACATGCTTCATGCCAGCATACA
This sequence comes from Elopichthys bambusa, assembly GCA_037101425.1. Taxonomy (NCBI): domain Eukaryota; kingdom Metazoa; phylum Chordata; class Actinopteri; order Cypriniformes; family Xenocyprididae; genus Elopichthys; species Elopichthys bambusa. Next base: position 24,314,737 of record CM074453.1, read on the forward strand.
AAACACAATCATGGTTCCCAGCATGCATTGCGGCATGAATGAATTATGCAGCTGATTTTTTTTTTTTTTTTTTTTTTTGTCACCATTGTTGAGGTTTGTATAATGAGTGCTGATGTTTCAATTCCAAAAGCAAGCAAAACTAAAACAAAAAGAAAAGTCAAGGAGCTCAACTAAAACAAACTCTAATCTCAAACTAAACATTTTCAAAAAGATATTAACATCTAAATCTCAAAAGAACTTCTGTAGATGTGTGACAGAAATAAATCAGTCTGGTTAGTAATAAGTGAAGCTGGTAATGCTGTTTAATCAGATCGCCAGAGATTTAATGTTTTCTTTTAACTTCAGTTGATTTCATCTAAGGCTGTGGCTGAAGTCAGTTGTAGTTCTTGTGTTTCTCTTTTCTTCAGTGATTCTGCTTGTTAACAGCATGTGTTCATCATTAAAGCTTAATCATCCCTTAATTAATCACTTAATTACATCATTAACTGTTAGGGTTGGAGCTAAACTCTGCAGGAATGTGGATCTTGTGGTCCGGATTTGAGGACCCCTGCCCCACATGGTTTAGCTCTATCTCTTAGGTCCACACTCTTCAGTGTGCACACTACAGGTTGTTAAATGTAACACTGAATCAGTGTTGGAGTTAATGAGATAATTAGGTGATAACGAGCAGAATCACAGAAGGACAGAGCAACAACATGAAGTACGACTTCAGCCACAGCCTCAGATTAAATCAACTGAAGATAAAAGACATTAAATCTCTCAAGATCTGATTAAACAACTCCACAAACAGCATTACCAGCTTCATTACTAACCAGGTTGACTTTATTTCTGACATACATCTACAAAAGTTGTTAGTTGAATTAAGTTGAATTACCAGAGATTTAGATGTTGATGATTTGTTGAAAATAATAGTTTGGTTTGATGTCACCATTATTGAGGTCAGTGTTTGCTTTGGTTGAGAAGTTTTACTCTTGACTTGTTTGTTATGACATTAAAAACAAGAAATAATGTTGTCAGCTGTTTGGTGATAGGAGCGTAATTATCACGTAGTTATTTAATTAGCTGATCTAATGATTTACATTTATAAACAATGATTTAATGATAAACAACTTCTGAGCTTATGGTAGATCTGTCTATACAGCACAAAGAACAGTATCTAGTTTCTTGACATTAGAGAGAATATGCAAATTTAAGATTTAAACCTTTTTTCAACATTCAACTCTTTGTTCTAAATTATGCACAGACACTGTTGTAATGCTGAGAAAAATGTATTTGTTAGCCCTTACAGCTTTGTAACTGATTAAAACAGATGAGCAGATAAAGACTGACACAACTGTGTGGATGACAATGTGTGTGACGTTACAGCTGATCAGAATCAGTTATTTACAACAACTAGCACATTTCCAGTAATCTCATATTTGATGGTGTTCCAGTCAAACACGTTTCCCCTTGGCACATATGGTTCCTGGTTTGAATAAACCGCCTTAATCTGACTGCCAGGGAGAACATAATCCCACATTTTCACATCTGAAATTTCACCTACAAAGCTCTGCCCTGCGTCAAAGGAACCCACATATGCATCAGGGTCTTGGCCGAGCAGGACGGTGCCACCAGGACGGATAGATCGACCTTTTCTATAGAGCTGGGACATACTGCGCTGTCCATCCACCCAAAAGGCAGAAAGACCAGTCGCAGAGTCCCAGGTGATGCACAGGTGGGTCTGGAAGGTGGAGAGAGGAGGCAGACGGAAAAATGCTGGATCGTTACTAGACTGAATATAGAAAGAGACACGACCATCTTTCTCTCTCCACACATTGAGCTCGTTGTCGTTGGTCGTGCGGTAGGCGAACAGAATGATCTCCCTCTCGCCCTGGAGCTCTGTCGCGACGCGCATGCAGAGAGTAAATGCTGACAGACTCAGTGGCTTTTCAGGAGTGAGTTTGACGTAGCTGGAAGCAGTCTCGGTTGGAAACAGAAGCACTTTACCACCAAGACCCACTGCAAGACAAAACACAAAAAAAAACTATATTTTACTAGACACACAACATCCTGCTCATACCAATCCGTGAAACTTAATCATGTAAAATATGGTACCTTCAGTAGTTGCTGGTGTCAGAGAGAGCAGACAGAAAAATAAAACCACTGACAACAACATCTTGCTGCAGGTCTGAATGAAAAAGAGCAAAAGAAAATCCATTACTCCTTTTAGCAGACAATTATTCACCGGGTCATTGTTTTAATATTAAATTAAACAAGCTTATTACTACTAAATGTTTTCAATTACATTGTAGAGATTCAAGCTGAGAATACTTACGGTGATCAGCAGGTCTTATATGAGAGAAAATCAGTTCAGTTAAGTTATTTGTCTCCTAAATGGTCGTTCTTTTCAAATTAACCTGTAAAAACAGGAAGTTGACGTGCAATGACACTGCAAGTGGTTTACCACTTCTTAATGCAAATTCAAGTTACTGAATGCAGTTTGGGTTCATCTGATGAGTGACTATATTAATCGTGTACATGTATTTATACATTAAAATAACACAGCACAGGACTGCAAAAAAGCTAGAAGTTAATTTACTGTAAATGAAGAAAAAGCATTTTACTTTCATTATACATTCACAAACTTTTCACCTAAAATTGAACATTTTAATGATAATATTTACATCTCCCTATAATGTTCCCTATAATGACTCATTATACTCATCATTAAGCATGTCACCATTGTTGAGATTCATAGGCTGATTCTTGATGTAAGTTTGTGAGTAAACCTTGCTGTGACGTTCAAAGTGCTTAATGTACAATCTGTTTTAAAACCTTTTATGATTAAAACATTGTTGGATTTTTGCTAGAATCACAATAAAACAGAGTTAGTGAGATTTTGCTCATGTTAAACTCAGTTGTAAAACCAGTGATTTAAGTCACTACACAATGATTATGAAGCAGACACAGCATCTGGTTGTTTTTCTTTTGCTTTTCTTGTTATAACAAACTCAGTTACAGCAGCCAGAGAAACTTTAACATTACAAAGACGATTCAAACTACCCTACTAAAGAAAACACTGATCACCATGAGTGACATAAAAAAATAAAAAAAAATTCAATAAAAAAATCAACAACAAAAAAGCTCTCTCTCTTAATTCTCAATAAGAGCTTCTGTAGACATATAACAGACATTAATCAATCTGGTTAGTATTAAGTGAAACTTAAATTGTAGTTCTTGTATTTCGATTTTTCTGTTCTTGTTGTTTCTCTTTCCTTCATTGATTCCTTGTTAAATGCAGCTATCTTCAATAGTGCTCAGTCATCACTTAATTAATTACATAATTATTTCATTAATTCCAACACTGATTCAGTGTTACATTTAACAGCATGTAGTGTGCACTCTGAACAGTGTTCATTTCATCTGGGCTAAACCATGTGGGGCCTACATGGCTGTGCTGGCTGGGAGGCGTCCCGCCAGCGGGATCATGACAGTTAAGAGGTTAATTCTCATTAAGAACTGCTGTAGACATGTGACAGAAATAAATCAGTCTGGTTAGTAATAAATGAAGCTGGTAATGCTGTTTGTGGAATTGTGTAATCAGATCTTGAGAAATTTAATGTCTTTTATCTTCAGATGATTTAATATTTTTCTGTTCTTGTTTCTCTTTACATTGATTCTGCTTGTTAACAGCAGGTGTTCATCATTGTCTGAATTTACACGTGTGTTTTCATTTACTCTCTCAAGTGGACTATATTTGTGAATTAATGTAGGGAATAGGGAATGAGGGTATAGGGTGTGATTTGGAACACAGCCTCAAAGTGTCAACTTTGAGCGCTGTTAATTCACAGTATATTGCTCTAGGCTACTTTCTCGACAATGTCAAACATTACCCAAAATGCATTGTTTTCTACAGTACATCACTGTTTCAATGCAAAACAGCATGTTACTTTCAAAATCAAGCTGTTTTTTAACAGCAGTTTTTTACAGTGTAGATTTACATTATTGATTACAGCAGTCCTGTGATCCTACAGCAGATCAGCATTTTCAATACAATCCAAAAGATTTCTCAAAAGTTGTTCTGATAAATAAAATAATAAAAAATAAAACACCCTTTTATTTGGAGACAGACATCAAGAATCAGCCTGTGAATCTCAACAGTGGTGAAAATAATAAAGCATGTTGCAGTGCATTCTGGGTGCCACCAATCAAAATTCATCCATATCTCCCATTATGCATTGCTGCATGAATAAAGTATGAGCTTAATTGTTTTAGTAATTTCCTTTATTCTCACTATTTTATTTTTTTCTGTTTTTATGTGACTTTTTAGTAGCTTGTTTTTTAATGTTCAGAATTGATCTGTTTATCATATGTTGCTTGTCACCGTTTCACAGACTGATTCTTGATGTCTGTGTAAAAGATTTTTTCTTTTCTTTTTATCAGAGCAACTTTTGAAAAATCCTTTGGATTATATTGAAAAAGCTGGATCTTTTACTGTAGAATTATGGAGCTGTCATAATCAACAATATAAAGCTAAGATTCTGGTCAAATAATGACTATGTGAAAACATAACCAACACCACCTGACCATCTTTTTTTTTTCTTTGCTTATCCGGCTGTTATAATTCAATGACAACAACTCAAACAAAATCTGTTATTAAGAAGTCAAGGGTCAAGAGCACAACTAAAGCAAATGCTGATCTCCATGATGATGACTTAAAATAGCGATTTTTCTCCTTTGTTGATTCTACTTGTTAACATCAGGTGTCTTCAATAATGATCAATCATCATTCAAATAATCACTTAATTATCTAATTAACTTTAACACTGCTTCAGTGGGTGGAATAAAACTATTGGCAGGACTTTTACTTTCTGACCCCTGGACTTTCCACCTCTGATCTCTACAAATAAGTTAATGAGAAGACATCGCTGATCAAGAGGATTATGCTGTATTTGAGAAATGTGATTCTTTATTGACTTGGAAGAATAAACCATGATAATGGACTTTGTGTGGTGAATACAAGATAAGATGATACGCGTCAAAACTTGTGGAATAACTAAAAGACATTCACATGTACATTAATGTTTTATAAACATTTAAGTGAAATTCCTGGTGAGGGAATTATTTAACACTAGCCGTGATCCTACAGAGAAATGTCAGCCAATCAAAGAATCTGAGCTCTGCAGTGACGTCCACTCCCATACTGCACTGTGAGTGATGTACTCGAGTCAGTCTCCCTATACTAGTAAACTACACATCTGATTATTTTGCAATACATTTAAACTGGATTGTTTAAATGTTTATAAAAAAATAAGATGAAAATGCAGGCTGAGCAGGTATACATCACTGATGAACTGATAAACAACCTCTGAGCTCATGGTAGATCTGTCTATACAGCACAAAGAACAGTATGTAGTTTCTTGACATTAGAGAGAATATGCAAATGTAAGATTTAAACCTTTTTTCAACATTCAACTCTTTGTTCTAAATTATGCACAGACACTGTTGTAATGCTGAGAAAAATTTATTTGTTAGCCCTTACAGCTTTGTAACTGATTAAAACAGATGAGCAGATAAAGACTGACACAACTGTGTGGATGACAATGTGTGTGACGTTACAGCTGATCAGAATCAGTTATTTACAACAACTAGCACATTTCCAGTAATCTCATATTTGATGGTGTTCCAGTCAAACACGTTTCCCCTTGGCACATATGGTTCCTGGTTTGAATAAACCGCCTTAATCTGACTGCCAGGGAGAACATAATCCCACAGTTTCACATCTGAAATTTCACCTACAAAGCTCTGCCCTGCGTCAAAGGAACCCACATATGCATCAGGGTCTTGGCCGAGCAGGACGGTGCCACCAGGACGGATAGATCGACCTTTTCTATAGAGCTGGGACATACTGCGCTGTCCATCCACCCAAAAGGCAGAAAGACCAGTCGCAGAGTCCCAGGTGATGCACAGGTGGGTCTGGAAGGTGGAGAGAGGAGGCAGACGGAAAAATGCTGGATCGTTACTAGACTGAATATAGAAAGAGACACGACCATCTTTCTCTCTCCACACATTGAGCTCGTCGTCGTTGGTCGTGCGGTAGGCGAACAGAATGATCTCCCTCTCGCCCTGGAGCTCTGTCGCGACGCGCATGCAGAGAGTAAATGCTGACAGACTCAGTGGCTTTTCAGGAGTGAGTTTGACGTAGCTGGAAGCAGTCTCGGTTGGAAACAGAAGCACTTTACCACCAAGACCCACTGCAAGACAAAACACAAAAAAAAACTATATTTTACTAGACACACAACATCCTGCTCATACCAATCCGTGAAACTTAATCATGTAAAATATGGTACCTTCAGTAGTTGCTGGTGTCAGAGAGAGCAGACAGAAAAATAAAACCACTGACAACAACATCTTGCTGCAGGTCTGAATGAAAAAGAGCAAAAGAAAATCCATTACTCCTTTTAGCAGACAATTATTCACCGGGTCATTGTTTTAATATTAAATTAAACAAGCTTATTACTACTAAATGTTTTCAATTACATTTTAGAGATTCAAGCTGAGAATACTTACGGTGATCAGCAGGTCTTATATGAGAGAAGATCAGTTCAGTTAAGTTATTTGTCTCCTAAATGGTCGTTCTTTTCAAATTAACCTGTAAAAACAGGAAGTTGACGTGCAATGACACTGCAAGTGGTTTACCACTTCTTAATGCAAATTCAAGTTACTGAATGCAGTTTGGGTTCATCTGATGAGTGACTATATTAATCGTATTTATACATTAAAATAACACAGCACAGGACTGCAAAAAAGCTAGAAGTTAATTTACTGTAAATGAAGAAAAAGCATTTTACTTTCATTATACATTCACAAACTTTTCACCTAAAATTGAACATTTTAATGATAATATTTACATCTCCCTATAATGTTCCCTATAATGACTCATTATACTCATCATTAAGCATGTCACCATTGTTGAGATTCATAGGCTGATTCTTGATGTAAGTTTGTGAGTAAACCTTGCTGTGAAGTTCAAAGTGCTTAATGTACAATCTGTTTTAAAACCTTTTATGATTAAAACATTGTTGGATCTTTGCTAGAATCACAATAAAACAGAGTTAGTGAGATTTTGCTCATGTTAAACTCAGTTGTAAAACCAGTGATTTAAGTCACTACACAATGATTATGAAGCAGACACAGCATCTGGTTGTTTTTCTTTTGCTTTTCTTGTTATAACAAACTCAGTTACAGCAGCCAGAGAAACTTTAACATTACAAAGACGAATCAAACTACCCTACTAAAGAAAACACTGATCACCATGAGTGACATAAAAAAATAAAAAATTCAATAAAAAAATCAACAACAAAAAAGCTCTCTCTCTTAATTCTCAATAAGAGCTTCTGTAGACATATAACAGACATTAATCAATCTGGTTAGTATTAAGTGAAACTTAAATTGTAGTTCTTGTATTTCGATTTTTCTGTTCTTGTTGTTTCTCTTTCCTTCGTTGATTGTACGTGTACATGTATTTATACTTTAAAATAACACAGCACAGGACTGCAAAAAAGCTAGAAGTTCATTTACTTTAAATGAAGAAAAAGCATTTTACTTTCATTATACATTCACAAACTTTTCACCTTGGTGTTTTTGACATTTTAATGATAATATTTACATCTCCCTATAATGTTCCCTATAATGACTATAATTATACTCATCAAGATAAATACAATCTTTTATGTTCAAATCATTTTTGTGATCACCTCTGAAACTAGAGGAGACAAATGTAGCAAATAAGCATTAGACTTTAGAAAAATTCTCCATTGCTCTCCATTGCTCTTTAGGAGAATGAGTTGTGATTTTTCTGTCCTACTTGCAGAGATGAAGCTAAATGCCACTCTACAGACATCAGAAGAAAAAAAAGAGAGAGCGAGCTGAGAGTGAACTGGCGAAACAGAGGATTCAGTGTTGAAGGGATGAAAGAGGGATTGAGCCTCCGCAGCGTCTATGCTGCTGTGTTGAGCATTTGTCTCTCAGAAGAAGAGATGCTGAACGCACCATGTCACTGGAAGTTGCTGTTGGGTACCGAAAACAGACCAGGTACAAGAAATCAGTTTATTTTCTTACATGATATTGTGTTTCTTTATGTAGTTTGTAGTCATTTGTTGGGGTTGTAGTTACTCACGTTCTGTTTTAACCACTGTACTTCAGTACATCTTTATGGTTCTAAAGCAGATTAAAGGGATAGTTCAGCTAAAAAATCATTTACTCACTCTCAAGTTGTTCCAAACATGTATAAACTTCTTTCTTCTGTTGAACACAAAGGAAGATATTTTGAAGAATGTGGGAAACTGAACAATTCTGGGGCACCTTTGACTTCCATAGTATTTTTTTTTTTCCTACTGCGGAAGTCAATGGTGCCCCAAAGTGGCCTGGTTACAAACTTACAATCTTATTTTGCATTCAGCAGAAGAAAGAAATTCATACAGGTTTGGAACAACTTGAGGGTGAGTAAATGATGACAAAATTTTTATTTTTGGGTGAACTATCCCTTTAACGCTCAAACATTTGGGGTCAGTACGTTTTTTGTTGAAAGATATTAATACTTCTGTTCAGCAAGGATGGATTAAATTGATCAAAAGTGACAGTAAAGACATTTATAATGTTAAGAAGATTTTTATTTCAAATAAATGCTGTTTTGAACTTTCCATTCATCAAAACTCCTGAATAAAAATCACAGTTTCCACAAAAACAACTGTTTTCAACATTGATAATAACAAGAAATGTTTCTTGAGCAGCAAATCAGCATATATGCAGCACATATATCATGTGACACTGAAGACTGGAGTAATGATGCTGAAAATTCAGCTTGGCGTCACAGGAATAAATTACATTTTTAAAATATATTACTATAGAAAACAGGTATTTTAAATTGCAATAATGTTTCTGCTGTATTTGGTCAAATATAATAAATATATTAAAACATAAATAAGAATTTAAAAAAAAAAAGAGTGAGTTGTTCAGACATGAATATATAAAACAGTAATGACTTCGATGCATGTTCATATGTTCAGTATTGTGGCAAGAAATCATGAATGGATGAATGTGAGCATTTCCATTTTGCCATCCTATAATGACCGCTACTGTTTTATGTCTCTTGCGGTCATGCTGATGCTTACTGTATATCATTACGATAGCAACCCATGCCTATAAATAATGACCACACTGTCTGAACACAAATATCAGATTTCTTTACTTACAAAATGATAATATAGACAGTGTGGGTTTGAACAATTATTTCAGGATTTTCAATTTATTCAGACATGACAATAAACCGACAGTGGAATCTCATTGATCTAAAATCCACATACTGTAACTGTATATTAAACATCCAATTATCTTTGACTGATTTTGGTTTTGTGCCATTGACCTACTGCTTTAAACTTGCATCTGGTGTTGGATTTACAAAAATCTTCTTATTTATGAATCCAACACCAACAAAGAAGTTAGGATGTTTCTAAAAATGTTCTTAAGAAGTTCATAATTATTTTCTTAAGAATATATCAATGGCTTTGGTGTTCCCCGATTGTATGGCGGTTAGTGATGTCCGGTTCCTGAACAAATTGTTCTTTTGTACTGGTTATTTTTAGTGAACTTAGTGAACCAGTTCACCAAATCGGACTAAAATGTTTAAAACAATTTGCGACTTGCGTCAACACTGATCCACAAGTTACTAGATCAAAACTTAAGTCAACAATATACTATGATAGCAGATGTACATGTTTGAACTGAGGACTTGAATGAGGTGGCAAAATCTAACTTTCTTAAATAACAAATTTAATAAAACATAAATCACACGTTACACATGGCTTTATTTAAGCGTGTTTAGGGCATGTGTTTTCACTCACAGTGATGATAGCATGTATTAATAATGACATCATTACGTGATGATGTAAAAGAACTGGTGAATCTTTTTAACTGCTTCATTGAAACAAATTGTTCACAATATCTGGTATGTGGAAAAGAATCTGACTTCCCAACAGTAATATAAAACACTTCAAAGGCCGCCTTTTTAAAGACAAGTTGAAGGTTATCTTAACTTAAACGGGTTATTGATGATTATTTTGATTGATGAGTTTTTCTCTCTAGGAAAAAATTATTAAAACATTTTTAAGTAATGTTCTTGGGAATACAAAATATTCTTAACTTTATTCTTAAGTTAGAAAATAAGAAAAAATAAAACAGTAGCAGTTAAGAAGAATTTTATTACGAATCTGGCTTGGTTATGACATGATATAATATGCAATAAGTTTCCAACAACTTTTCTACAACCTTTGTAAAGAACGTTATCTTCAGACACAAGCTACAATGTTGTGGTCATCCTGACCAGATCACCAGCGAGCATTGCTCAATAAGTGACTGTTGTCTCAACAGTTCATGCTTTGTTTAGCTCAGGCTCTATTTGTATGTGTGCTGCACAACAGACATTATGCAACCATTTTTCAGACACTCACACACACTCCTACACCTCAAATACTCCACTATTCATGCAGTCTTGCTGTCCCTCTCTTGACTGTACAAAATATTCACAAAAAAAAGAAGTAAAAACATGTTAATTGTTACCTGACATTGATGAAAAACAATATTGGCTTTACCAATAAAATATATTTTAATTTAAAATTTTGTGGGAGTAAAATATTTTTTGGTAAAAAGTATGAATTATCTTATTTATGGCGACATTGTTTAGCCACAGATGAAACATCACATTTTACAATATATTATTTCTATATTTACATTTCTTCTTTTTTTTTTTTTTTTTTTATCGGTTATACATTTGACTGTTTTATATCACATTACCAAAATACCTCCTGTAATGACATTGTTGTCATATCTTTAAGTGGATTTCTGGCAACCACAGCTGCCAGAGCTTCAGTAGAGCAGCTGTACTGAGCAGCACCATCTGTGATCATTCATTCTTCTAATTCTACTCTCTCTCACTCGTTCACGTACTCTGTGAACCCATCCAGTGGTCAGTCAGGGCAAAACAGCTGTTATGTGTCACTCTAAGTTATGGGTCAGCAGCCCCCAGAATAGCATGAAGACAGACTCCTGCAAGACTTCTTGAGCTGTTCTATTAAGGATATAGATCATATCTGGAGCACTTTACTGAAATCCTCAAGCTTGGTTAGTATTTCATCTGCGAAGTGTGAAACTTGCATGTAGTGAGCTTGTGAACTAACACCACATGTTGTGGCTTACTTGTGATTACTTTGTTCTTAGCATGAGAATGTATAGTGATATTTGCCAAGTCTATTGCTCATACCTAGAGTTAGTGATTTGAACAAACTACTAACCATAAGCATTGAACTTCAGTGTGTGTGTCATCCTGCAGTGTTTGTGCTTCAGACATGAATGGATCCTCAAATCATGATTCTTGTAGGGGAGGCAAGGCATGGTGTTTGGTTTAAGATTTCCACCTGGTGCATGATAAAACAAAATGAATTGAAGACTTGAAGGGTGGACTCTTTTGACTAATAGCAAAAGCATAGCAACACACTCACAACCAGTCAAGACACCCCAGCAACCACACAGCAACACATTCACAACCACTCAGAAGAACCCACCAACTACATATCAACACACACAACCACTCAAAACACCCCAGCAACTGCACAGCAACACACTCACAACTCACAACTACATAAAACACCCCAGCAACAGCACAGCAACACACTCACAACCACTCAAAACAACCGAGCAACTGCATAACACTCACAACCACTCAGAACAATCCAACAACCACATAGCAACACATTCACGACCACTCAAAACAGCCCACCAACTACATATCAACACCCTCACAACCACTCAAAACACCCCAGCAACCACATATCAACACACTCACAACCACTCAAAATACCCCAGCTACTGCACAGCAACACACTCACAACCATTCAAAACACCACAGCAGCCGCACAGCAACACACTCACAACCATTTAAAACACCCCAGCAACCACATATCAACACCCTCACAACCCATCAAAACACCCCAGCAACTACATATCAACACGCACAACCACTCAAAACACCCCAGCAACCACATAGCAACACATTCACAACCACTCAGAACAACCCACCAACTACATATCAACACGCACAACCACTCAAAACACCACAGCAACCACATAGCAACACATTCACAACCACTCAGAACAACCCAGCAACTACATATCAACACGCACAACCACTCAAAACACCACAGCAACCACATAGCAACACATTCACAACCACTCAGAACAACCCACCGACTACATATCAACACGCACAACCACTCAAAACACCCCAGCAACCACATAGCAACACATTCACAACCACTCAGAACACCCTAGCAACTACATATCAACACGCACAACCACTCAAAACACCACAGCAACCACATAGCAACACATTCACAACCACTCAGAACAACCCACCAACTACATATCAACACGCACAACCACTCAAAACACCCCAGCAACCACATAGCAACACATTCACAACCACTCAGAACAACCCACCAACTACATATCAACACGCACAACCACTCAAAACAACCAAGCAACTGCACAGCAACATACTCACAACCAGTCAAATCACCCTAGCAACACACTCACAAGCACTCAGAATACCCAAGCAACAGCATAGCAACCCACTTAAAAAACACTCAGAAGACCCCAGCAGTGAGTTTTGCACAGGAAAGCACTGCTCACATTTACTTCAAATGTAAAAATCTTGTTTGCACCAGTACAATAGTTCTGTTATTCTGATAAATGACTAAGAAATGTCAGTGGGAATAAAGGAATGAAAAAAAAAATGGAATGGACTTTCCCAACAATGTCTGCACAGTGCTGTCAGCAGTAGTTTTCAGAGACAGAGGCTGTATGTATGAGGTCTATACACACTACAGCAGATAGACCACCTTTTTCCTGAGTAAGTGATGAGTGCCGTCATTATGAATTCTAACTTTCAATTGGATGCTCTTCTTTTCCGGTCTCCTTAGGAACCCATTCTATGAGTGCCCATCTGTTTTCAACGTAGCTAACTTTGGCAGCTTTGTGTCATCTACACACATATTAAACTTTGATGCATGAGGCACTGACAAAAAACGGTCATTGCAACACTTGAAGTGATGCTGCTATGGATCCATGCACTTTTTAAACCATTTGAATAGGTTAAACGTTACGTTACCAGCTTGGAAAATATGCTACTTTGACTAGAAACACCGGAGACATCTAAAGCATCATTCCAGTTACAAGTCGAGAACCCCTGCTATAGAGTGTCAGAGTGTGAGATGATGCAAGTTTCACAAAACTGATTGAGCAACTGTGGCTCAATGTGGTCAAACAAGATTTGAAATCTACTTAAAGATTATGAAATAAGGTAACTGATCAGCAGAAGTGTGTGTCTGTAAATGATGACTGATGTAGATGAACCACAGTTGCTCAATAAATAACTTAAAACCAATGTTAAAAAAAAAAAAAAAATGTTTTCCTTCGAATCCAAAACAGACGTTTAACAGCAAGTCGGCTAACCTGATGGTTATTGATGATTCATTGTTTCCATCGCTCTTGTCTCTCTAGGATGGAGGATCAGGACAGAGTCAGTCAGGCGTCCAGCAGCGCCACAGTGTCCTTTCTGCCCATCAGAGACAAGGTGAATCATATACACAATATGGACAAACACGAGCACATGTTTCAAACCCACTGACACGGTTTGTGCGATTATATATGTGTAGAGTCATGAAAGAGTGCAGACGTTTGGAAAGAGGTGTCAAGCGGCAAAGAGAGACCCCAACTGCCCTGTGGTGATCAGAGGATGGCTGTACAAGAGGGTAACGTTTAGAGCACAATATTAACCACCTGTGTGAGATCATGACAAATAAAGATCTTCAAGAAATACCTAGTACCTAGCTTAAAATTATAAAGACAAAATACTCCAAGGCACTTGTGTGGTGAAAAAAAAAGCCTTTAATTAACTATGCTAAATCATTAAAACAAATTGTGTATTCCTGGCTACATAGCCTTCTTCAGAATACATATCAATGGTACAAACAAGTCTTAAACTATTAGCAATTAGTGCATCATCAAAGACAATTGGTTGATCTGTGGAAGTGGCTATGACTAGTCTCTTAGTACAAAACATAACAATATGAAATTCCTAGTTTAAAACTTTTCATCTTTTTACTTTAAATACCATCTTTGTATTCATGTTGGTTTGGCATATATTATGAAAGACATGTACCCCTTTTTTTTTAAAAATATTTTTAATATAATGACTGATAATATAATGACTCTGATATATTTTCCTTAAACCTTGAAGACAAGTGAGTGTAAATATAACATTAACCTTTTAAATATTTAACATATTTTTAAGTTAAAGGTATTTTAGACATTGTTATTGTAAACTAAAACTTTTATAAATTGTTTTTGGTAAAAAAAATTAAAAATAAAAAAAAATCTGACATAAAATACAGTATAAACATTAGATGAAAAACTTTAGAATTTTAAAAATAAATAAGCTGAAGTACTAAAATGTATTAAAATAAACTTTTATTTTATTATAATATTTTATCAAATATTCATTTTTAAAGCATAAAATAGATCTGATATTTTAAGAGATTTACTGACCTTTGTGATGACATTTCCTGTTTTATGCCTCAACACCTACAATTTGTTTGACTTTAAGCCCCACCAATATATATATACACACACACACACACACACACACTTGAATTCAGAAATTCAAAACATGGTCTTCCCAAAAGTGTACAGAGATTTGTATGTGATCATAACTGTCTTTTTCTGTAGGACAGCACTGGACTGAAATTGTGGAAGAGAAGATGGTTTGTTCTCTCTAATTACTGCCTGTATTATTATAAAGGTAAACCCATTTCTGTGTGATTTTCTTATATATACACAATCTTAAATTAAATGTTTAAAAGTGCAGTAACTTTCCATTTAAAAAAGAATGAAATTACAAGTTTTATTCCCTAAAACTCTTTTTAAATCTTTTTCTCCAGACAGCCGTGAGGAGTCTGTTCTGGGCAGTATTCCTCTTCCCAGCTACAGGATTCTGTACTGCTCACCTAGAGAGTGCAGGAACCGCAAATACGCGTTCAAGGTGAGAGCGAACGTTATTTGGAGCGCCTTAAACTAAATGTACATACTTTATAGTCTTATTGTCCACTTGTGCATTAAGGTTGTGCATCAGGGGATGCGGCCGTACATCATGAGCGCTGAGACGCAGGAGGACATGTTGGGCTGGGTCAGGGCTCTCAGCCAATCAGCAAGCATGGAGGCTGATGACATTATCAACAGGTGAACTTCAGCTCTCAAACTAAAATTGCTCCATTTGTACGGACTCTACAATTTACTTTAATGTCTCTTCTTGTTCTTTAGACGCTGTGCCAGTTTTCAGGACTTCACTCAGATGGGAGATAATGCTGAAATGATGGAGCTTCAGCACATGACCACGTTTCCCGAAAGAAACGCCCAGACTGGAACAAAACTGACAAGGGTGCAGACAGAACCAACTCTAATAGATCAAGATATGACAGGAATTAAAATGAAGACACCAGAACTGAGAGGAAGACATGAGAGCAGACCAATGTAAATGATCTGAGATGCTTCACGACAATTAAAGTGTCTCGATGAACCTTTTCAAATGTCTCTCTTTTTCTCTCTGTCAGTGCATCTGAAGCTACTGAGCATTCTCCAAGTTTGGTAAATGCAGATGAGGATCCTCTTTCCTTCCTACATCCAAGAGCAACCTTCAAGCAGCCTCCGTTTCCCAGAGATCAGTATGGGTCAGTGTGTCACGGTCCTATGGGCAGAGCGGACGTTTGGCCCATGGATAACTGCTCGAGTGCTCCAATGTCACCCTGCATCTACACAGAGAGAGGATATCTGCCCGACAAAGTGAGAATCAAGAACAGATGCTAATGTTCTGATATGATCATATTCATAACCCACACTTTCTTGAACTGTCTAATGTCTGGGTTTCAGCCTTTTCCACCTGAGTTTCCATGTTCTGTGTGCCACTCTTCCAACTACCACACGGCTGAACACACGGCAATGTGCAAGGTACGATAAATCTGTGATAATAACTTCATGATATGAATCTTTCAAAAGCAAATTTTCCATGAAAAACAAAACAAAAAAACAGTTTCAATGAACCAGTTTAAAAGAACAATTCTTTAACATTAGCACATGGTCTCTGACATCCATGTAGCATATTTCATGCCCGACATTTGTAGGCTCATATTATAGTTTATAGTCAGTGTTTTTACTGTGATTTCATGCATCTTTCCATCCATTTATGCAGCCATGATTCTAAAAGTAATTTAGAATCTAAATATAACTTGCATTTACATAAACACTCAAAGACATTTTTATCTTTAGGCTGAAAAAGTTTTTGCATGGTATTTTAATGCATGGTAAGGTATTTTTGCAATTTTTGTGTAGTTTGCAAAAAAATTGGTCAGAATGGCTGTCATTGGAGAGAAAAAAAAACGTTGCATATTGATGATGTAATTATGACAAATTTGATTTAATTTTATTTTGCTCCAGGCAGGAAAATCAGACATTCTCATGGAGAGAGAAATACAGCCAATCAGAGATCTGGAAAACGATACAGATGTGAGTGCACAGTGAGCAACTGCTCTTTTATTCTAATTTTCAAACTTAAAGGGTTAGTTCACCCAAAAATGAATATTCTGTCATTTATTACTCACCCTCACGTCGTTCCACACCCGTAAGACCTTCGTTCATCTTCGGAACGCAAATTTATTGATGAAATCTGAGAGGTATATGACTTGACAGCAATGTAATCAACACTTGCAAGGTCCAGAAAGGTACTTAAAACATTGTTAAAACAGTTGACGTGACTGCAGTGGTTCAACCTTAATGTTATGAAGCGACGAGAATACTTTTTTTATTTAGCGCAAAAGCTAAATAAAAATAACTACTTTATTCAACAATCTCTTCTCTTTCCCGTCATTATCCTCGCGGGGTTGCCGCAGTAAAAACAGTGCAGGTTTCTGTGTTTACGTCCAAATGCCGGCTCAGTATCGGCCAAAGTTGATCACATGAGCAGCACGACGCATGTGTGTGATGCTGACGCAGGAGCCGGCCAATAATGAGTCGGCGTTCTGACGTAGACCTGGAAGCGCTGGACGTAAACAATGTATGAGAATGACACAGAAGAGAAGAGATTGTTGAATAAAGTCATTATTTCTGTTTTGTTTTTGCACAAAAAAGTATTCTCGTCACTTCATAACATTAAGGTTAAACCACTGTAGTCAACTGTTTTAATGATGTGTTTAGTACCTTGAAAGTGTTGATTATATTGTTGTCTATGGAGGAGTCAGAGAGCTCTTGGATTTCACCAAAAACATCTTAATTTGTGTTCTGAAGATGAACGAAGGTCTTACAGGTGTGGAACGACATGAGGGTGAGTAATTAATGACTGAATTTTCATTTTTGGGTGAACCAACCCTTTAAGAGAGAGGCTAAGAATATTTTGTGTTCCCAAAAACATTTCTTTAGAATGTTCTTATTGTTTTTTCCTTGAGATTGGTCTAAAAACAAAACTCCTAAAAAGTAATTTATTACAATATAACACTATTACATATACATTTACTATTACTAGGCATGTGCACAAGTACTCTGAAGGGACTCTTTACTCTACAAAAATGAGTCAAATAGGGACCTTGTTTATAATTTTGTAATCATGACAATAGTGTACGTGCTTATGATTATTATAAAGGCCAATTCACACAGCACCAACAAACGGCAGCAGAAGGAAATGGTCACCAGATTACAGCACGTCACTTCTCAGATGTCCTAATTCCGATTCAGCATGTTCAATCGGCGAAAACAAGCTCCGACAAACGCCAACCGACAGGGGTAACACACTGATCTGACAAAACCCAATGAGCGTGTCTGTCGGCGTTTGTCGGTGCAGTGTGAATTGGCCTTAACAGTAATCTACAGCTAGCGCAGAAAGACGGTTGTTGAGGTGTTTTACATTGGTGATGGGAAGTCTGATTCTTTTCTGCAAACCAGGGTCTGGATTCACAAAAATCTAAAAATAAAAGTGCAATTCTTTAAATATTTTTGTAAAGGTACACTATGTAACTTTTGGCCCCCTAGTGGTTAAAAAAACAAAACAAAACTGCATGCATTTAGCAGAAGAACATTGTTTTGGTTGTGCTTTGGCTATTTAAGAACTTCCTAATAAAAGCACTTATTAACATTCTTATGAACTTCTTAAGAAACCTCTAAACTTCTTAAGAATATTTTCGTGAATCCGGCCCCTTGAGCTGCCGTCAGCCATTGTCCTTCTCTTTGTGCCTCAGGTGGTTCTCACTCGTCTGTGCGGCTGTGATAAACTGCTGCAGTCCGTCTCTATGCAGCTGGCTCAGTTACAGGCAGATAAGGTCTGTCACACAAACAGATCACGTACACTGAAACAATGGATGCATAAAAACACGTCACAAATATTCCTGCCTTCTCCCTTTCTTTAGAAAAGCGTGGAGTATGCTTTAGAAATAAAATGGCTGGGGATTGAAGATGGACTTCCTGGAGATCAGGAAGTATCCCAGAAGACTTTGCTTCAGGAGGAGCTGGTTACGCTCAGAGCCAGAATATGCGATTTGTCATTGGTACAGAACTGATTGTGTGTGTGCTATGGTTGCACAATTAATCACCTGCGATTGAATTAAATAAACAATTTATGCGCTGCAAGTTTCAGAGTGAAGCGCGGCACTGTGCATTAATAATGCATTAATGATGCATTAATCCTCTCTTCATCAGGAGATGGACAGATTGTGGAGTGATTATGAACGGATGGAGAGCGAGCTGTCCGTTTTCCATTCTCATCTCCAACACATCCTCCATTTCGGAACACCGCAGGTAATGCAACGTTTGTACTGTAAACTTTCAGATTTCTTTACTGATTGTGGTTAAAGATCTTGTTATGCTAAATGACTACTTACACATTGCAAATGGTTAAAAAATCTTTAAAAATCCAAATAACCCCAGGAGCAGATTCAGGCGCAGAGGCAGCTCTGGATGATGGAGGATATCTTGTGTGGTTTAAGGGTGAACAAGAACCGCTTTATGGCCTTACTGGGTCTACAGACACAGGGGGGTGAGTATATGTGTCAGTCTGTGTCAATTTCCATTCATTTAAGTATGTATATGTAAATTGTTTTCTCCTTCTATCCTTCAGTTCCTCAGCCAAAACCCGTTTCCTACTTTGAGGGCGAGTTAGGAGGCCTCAACATGGTAATGAGATGTACTATACTCCATTCTCAGGAAGTTAAATACAACTTTGTCACATCGGCCCTGTGACATTTACACATGCTCCCGAGAGCCTCTCTTCCGTACAATGAAGGATAATGCCAAAAGAGCCATTCTGTACTGTAATGTCAATGTGTTATGCAAAGAAAAGGGATTCAATCAAACTACCACACAGATCTATTTAGTCTATAGTCTCAAATATACAGTCCTTGGCATTAAAAAGAGACATTTAAAAGGCATGTAGTTGGCTAGACATTCTGCTGTGTCAATTTAATGATATCCTTCTCTTTCTTTCATGTAAAAGGAGTGTGTGACCGAAGCAGAGAAGCAGGACTACATGAAGATTCATCAGAGTTATAAGAGATGGACCCAAGAGAGCCCTGCCAATGACAGCAGGTCGAGTGCTGAACACGAAGCCCCGCATGAACCTTTGCGCCTGACCCGTGTCGTGACATCTACCCTTCCGACGTCGCTAATCGCAGAGCGCATTTTTGTAGATGACCCCTATCCTGAGCTGCCCGAGCAAATCACCCTGCAGTCAGGACTGAGGTACAGCCAGAGGAGCGCTGCGAAGAAACCCAGCAGAACGATGCATGAGACGGCCGACAAGAACAGACACTTACACTGGGCCGACAGACCTGAAGAGATGTCACAAAAGAAACCGCCTCAAAATCCCAGAGAAAAGGCACTGGCTGACAGAAAGGTCTGGACACACCATCAGCAGGAGGTGAGATTATTTATATTATAATAAACATGTGCTGTTCGCTTTCCCCACAAAGCTTCCTGTTGTAGAGAGACTACAGATGCACCAATACTAAATATCTCCACCGATACCAATAGCCGATTATTCAGAGTGATATCTGCCGATAGTTATTTTCTAGGTATTTATTAAAGTAGTTTTTAATCATGATAACATGTATCATACATACTGTTAAGTAATACCATTCAATAGTTTAGAGTAAGTTTGTTTTTTGAAAGAAATTAATACTTTTATTTAGTAAGGACGCATTCAATTGATCAAAAGTAACAGTAAGGACTTTTATAATGAACAAAATTTAAATTTCAAATAAACGCTGTTCTTTTTAACTTTCTATTCATCAAAACATCCTGAAAAATGTATCACTGCTTCCACAAAAATATGAAGCAGCACAACTGTTTTCAACATTGATAATAATCTGAAAAGTTCCTTGAGCAGCAAATCAGTATATTAAAATGATTTCTGAAGGATCATGTGACACTGAAGACTGGAGTAATGATGCTGAAAATTCAGCTTTGATCACAGGAATAGATTAAAATTTTCAAATAGAGGACAGTTATTTTAAATTGCAATAATATATCACAATATTACTGTTGTTACTGCATTTCTGAACAAGTAAATGTGGCCTTCATGAGCAATTTAAACCTTTAAAAATAATCTTAAAAAAAAGTTGTTGAATTGTTGCCGCATTGACCACCATGTGGAAAGAGATGTAATAACCCAGAGCCTGCTGGGAAATGTAGTTAAACTGAAAAACAAAATGACCCAGAGTGCAATCATTATAATATGGATGATTATGTGCATGTGTGCATGAATGCATGTTACAGCTCGAGCCTGAAGCCTTGTGCCTCACAAACTCTGAGTCTGACTGCGACGCTGCCATGAGCTCTCAGAAACGCCCAACTAAACTCAGACAAACGGATAAAAGAGACAGAAGTATGAGGTATGGATATTTACACCGTTTAACATTTAAAAAAGTTAAATTGACAGTAATGAAAAAGATATATTTGCATGAATACAAATACACGCTATGCATGGTTTCAAAATTGCACTTAATCTTTAATTTCTCTGAACACTGTTGTGTTGTGCACGTATTAGGTTGTGCGTGTCTTTAAATATCGAGCTTTATGCCATGTTTATGCCATTTATATTCAGTCTACTAGCAGAACAGCTTTTCTTTCTACTGCTGTTGTTAACTTTTTCAGTCTCATCCTTGTTGACACTATATTCTTCTGAAAAATATTATCATCGCTCTGTCTCTTTTATTGTTCTTTTGCTTTCAGTGCAGCCAGAGAGCACTTCATAGACGACATTCATCCCTTGAAACTCATTACAGCCAGTGAAAAAGAGACAGATGTCCAGAAATACACAGCAGGTTACATGCAGCATCTGTTTAGCATTCCCTCTATATGCAGTCATCCATGCTCATGCATTTTACTATGGTATAAAATATTTAGATAGAATTTTCAAGATCAATTAGTGCTAATTAAACCACAAAACTCTAGATAATACACATGCATAGCATTTAAAATGTCATTTCTGCATCATTAGCATCAACAAATGCAGTTGCACAATCACAATTTGTAAAGAATACATGAATTTCATTTTAATGCACATATTATGTAAAATAATGATCTAATAATCTTTTTCTTCTTTTCCAGATTCTGCTGTTGTACATGTGAGCAATGGCTACAGCAGTGATAGACGCAAATTTAAAAGCCGCAGCAGAGAGTCGGCCAACCCAATAATGCCACAATGTGATGACGCAAATGTGCGCAATGAAATAAATGACAAAACAGCGCAACAATCATCTTGCAATGACATCATCGTCATAGAAAGCCACTCCATCAATCATATTTCAACTCTTACGGTGTTTAAGGGACATCAGGGAAACAATCAAACACACAAACCTCATAAAAAGAACAGAAGTTCTGACCGACAAAAGCTGTCAGTCTCGGCTAACGTGAAATCTGAGTGCTTTCTGTCAAATAACCGACGGTGCGAGTTAGTCCCGGCCTATGTTCACGATGCAAAACCTCAAGCATCCATTACTCCAGTGGAAAATAAACAACCAGACCAGGGAACCAATCAAACGCTTGATAAACCAGTGGGAGGGGACTGTGGGCGGAGCCAGTGTCCCAAAACAACATTCGAAATGGCACATATTGGCCAAACAAATGGAAAAAACTGCACTGACCTCAAAGAAATGCCTGATCAACCACTAGACGCTCAGCTAACAACATCTGACAATCAACTGACATCCAACTCTGACCAGTCCAAACCAGAGCTGGGCATCTATGAGGAAATCCAGTTTAGCTCACCCAGATCAGGAGATGATGGCGAGAATCAGAGGGATCAAACCAGTGAAGATGAATCACGACCATCAAACCTCACCGTAAATGAGTCTGGACCGTCTCACACTGAGGTCAATGGGGAGACCAGTACAAAAAATACAAGTCGAACAGGAAGTGATGTCACGTGCAAGAGAGGGAAAGAGCAGAAAGTTTACAGCTCTGTCATGAAGAGCTCAGTAATAAATCATCACATGCAGGACTGCAGGCCGCGGATAACCGTGGTCAGCACCAGCCTGTAGATATGAGTGTTTTAGTGAGGCTAAAGAACGTGTGAGGGAAAGAGGCAATCAGACACAAAAGAGTAGGGATATCAGAAGTGAATAGATAGTAAATAAGATTAAAGGATTGAATCGGTGATTAAATTACCTTTGCCTTCAGAACATCTTCGATCCTTCATGAAATGTAATCATATCATGCTGATCTGTGTGAAAAGCATGGAGTGTAGTTTTAGTTGAGAATGGGTCATTTCTGTCATTTAGCAACAATCATGAGAAGAATTTGTTATTTATGTATGTAATGTGTCCTTGTTAGAGTGCCCTACTCCCATGCCGGCGGACTGGGGTTCGAGTCCCACTTAGAGCGGGCGCTTCGAACAGGAGGGGTTACATATACATGCACATTCAATCTCCTGACTACTAAGATAATACCTCTAAATGCACACAAACTCTTGATGTTTTTAAATGACCTGGAAATATTACTTACATTTCTACATGAGCATTAATCAGTTATCAACTTTGTGATTTGTGAGACCAATTATAGTCTAATATGGTAAACACATCTGTGGCTTATTAATTCAGTTGCTTTCTGTGGTTTTGCCAAGTAGGATGTGTTCCTGGATCAACATCCTTGTCTGTATTAGATCTTTGCTATAAACAGTTAGATTTTAGGGTTAAGATTATGACTTAAACATTTGTGTGGCTTCAAAATCTTAATTATGACGTTACAGTTGTGACTTAGCATATCATAACTGATTTTTAATGTTATAATTTTGACTTAGTATGTCATAATTATGACTTTGAATGTCATAATTCAAACTTTTATAATTATGATTTACCAAAGCATGATTTTTTTTTATTTATTTTTTTTCTCTTATGTGGTGGGTTTCCATACTTTCCTCTAGTTAAGGAATGTTAAGAATGTTTGTCTGACAGGAAGCAAATAAAAAGATGTTGATCCGGGATGTTCTGCTTGGCTAAAGTCATATTCATCGTGCCTAATGAACATATTAGAAGTTTAGTGATTTTAATAAAGCACTTTGTACTTTCATTGCAGTGTTATGTGATGCTATTTTTGTTGTTATCTAATTAAACCATCATATTTGAAGCTTCCTACCACATTTTTTGTTTAATTTAATTTAACAACAGTAAATCAGAGAGCACTAAGTTTATATGTAAATCTAAAACTGATCTAAGTATAACCGAGTGAGGAGAGACCGTTCACCCAATTGTGAAAAATTAAAATTTACTCACCCTCATGTTGCTGCAAACACATGTGATTTACTTTCTTCTGTGGGACACAAAATTTGATCTTTAATTAGCACTTAGCAGAATGTCCAAGCTGCTCATTTTCCATACAACGTGATTGTTGAGAGCTGTCATGCTTCAAAACTGAATAAAGTAAAATATCATAACAGTCCACACGACCTGTGCGGTACATTACAAGTCTTCTAAAGCCATTTAAGTCGTGAAATCTCCAAGCGAGGTGCATTTATGGTGGTTCTAAACAGATATTGACAAACTTTATAATTATGGGAGTTTTGCTTTATCTCAGACAGTGAGTGTTTTTTTTTTTATTAAACTCAGCGACTCGAATCTTTTTAATCTGGTAAAAAAGCAATTTGGTCATATTCATTCACTGACACCTGTTGTTCATTTGATTCACCGGTCCGTGTTCATATAATAAAAAAAAAACCCTGACTCGTCAGTGAAGGGGGCGTGTTTGTCCAGGAGGTCAACCAATATCCTTCACAGCCGCACTTAAATGTTATTGGTTCGTGCTATAGTCAGTCAGTCAGGAAATCACTCACGAGCTTCAAAGAGAAACTTCAGTAAACAACTCCTTTATTTTTTCTTATTAAATTATTGCCCCCAATCCTCTGACATCAATAATTTTATTTTATTTTATAAATTTGTATGCACTCAGCAGTCTCATTTCACAGTATATCAAGTCAAACAGTGAAACTGAGTGAATCTCATTTGCATCACATTTGTGATTGTGTTCCTCTGAGAATTGAGCAGATCTCGTTTCATCATGTATCTGCAGGTGTTTTCATGCTCCATTGAGTGAAGTTTATTTATAAAATATGAGCTAAAGCCCTGATCCAATGAAAGACATGAAACAAAAGTGACACAAAAAAGGACACAGACATAATGTTATAATTATGTTTTATTGACTGAATTTTAATAAAATCATGAGATGAATGATAAAGCACACATATACTCTTGTATATTAATTGGACTTGATTAATTTTATCAGCACGATAAAACTTTATATCATGTGTGACACGACTCACAATCAAACTCAGTTGATTCAGTGATTGAGACAGAGACTCGTGTGTGATGATCCTCATGAAACTGCAGAAACACACATGGATTTGGTGTCAGATTTGGGGATTAAAAGATTAGTTCACTTCTGAATTTACTTTCCTGAAAAATGTATATACTTTTTAACCACAAATGCTCGTCTTGCACTGCTCTGCGATGCGCCACGCATTACGTTGAAAGGTCATGCGTGACGAAGGTGGACGTACCGCGGTAGGGCGAAAAACTTCATCTAATTTTCTCCTCTTAACTTCAAAATTGTCTGATATCATTGTTTTACCTTTTTTTGTAAAGGCCGTTTGGCTTAATCTTTGCACGTTCGTTTTGTAGACACTGGATCGGTACTTCGGCCTACGTTACGTGACCTTTGTAATGTGATTATTTGTGTAACGAGAATATGTGGTTAAAAAGTATATCATTTTTTTTTTCTGACAATGACCGATCGTTACGCTAGATAAGATCCTTATTCTTCGTCTGGGATCGTGTAGAGTCCTTTAAAGCTGCACTGAAACTACAATTTGGACCTTCAAGTCCACTATATGGAGAAAAATCTTGGAATGTTTTCCTCAAAATCCTTCAATTCTTTTCGAAGAGCTGCTCTCCTGAGACCTGCTCCCAGCTAGAAATTTGTAATGTTCTGGGAATGTTTTCAGCAGAAAGTTTTATTTTTGTATTTTTGTAAGGTAGGAAAACATTCTCTAAAAACATTCTAAAAATGTTTAGTGATAACATTGATAGAACATTATCCTCTAAAATTCTTATGAAGGGTTTAGCGGGAAGCTTTCCACTGGCCGCTGGATGTGGACTCAAATGTTGCTTAGACTTCACATTTTGGTTGAAAGTGACAACCCAACCTTTGTTTGACGTCAAGCTCCAACATTATTAAGCAACTCAAAAAACAGCATTACCAGCTTCACTTAACCAGATTGACTTTATTTTCTGTAGTGTACAAAAGTTCTTGATGAGAATGAAAAGAGGTTTAGATGTTGATGTTTTATTAAAAATAATAGTTAGGTTTACTGTCACCATTATGTATATCAGTGTTTGCTTTAGTTGGGCAGTTTGACCTGACATTGAAATGTTAGTTTTTGTTTGACTGCTATAACTGTGTTTGGTATGTAAAGAGCAGCCAAAGTAATTGTGATCAGATGATGTTGGCTACTTGTTGATGATAAATACATAATCATCATAATGGTCTGATCAACTGGTCTAATCTATGTTATTAATTTCATATTTTTGATTGTGCTGATATTTTTCTACAACATGACAACCAGCAGTGTTTGTTGAGAATCATACACTGATTCTTGATGTTTGAGTGTGTCTCAGTTTTTTGTGTGCATGTTTTTTTTAACAGTTGATATAATCTGATTAAAAAACACTTAAATCTAATACTATAGAAACACATAATTGTTATAACAAATAATGTGAAATGAATACCATAGATTAAATTGGGTGAAGTCAGATTATCAAACTATTATATGATGATAAAACATTATCATCAACAAATAGTTAACATTATCTGAGCACCTTTTCTTTTGCTGTATTTGCCATAACAAACAGTTACAGCAACCAAAAAAAAAAAACTAACATTAAAAAGTTAAGTCGAACTACCCAACTAATGCAAACACTGGTCTCCATAATGGTGACATCACACCAAACTATTACTTTCAAACGACATCAATGGCATCTAAATATCTTTTTATCTCAATAAGAACTTTTATACACATATGACAGAAATAAAATCAATCTGGTTTGTAATGTGAAGCTGGTAATGCTGTTGGAGCTTGACAATTTTGTGTTTAGACATCAACCTGATTTTCATTTTCAATCAAATTTGACGTCTTTGGGTGATGCTGGAGTCCACATCCAGTGCCCGATGGGACACTTCCCTCTAAAAACTTCATAAGAATGTTAGGGGATAATGTTCTAACAATGTTATCACTAAACATTTTTACAATGTTTTTAAATAATGTTATCCTACCTTTTTAGGAGAATATTCTGGGAACAAAAATAAAACTTGCTGCTGAAAACATTACCAGAACATAGCATAATGTTCTCAAAACATTCTTAGAACAATAACATTTCTAGCTGGGCTGCTCCCGTAACTGCTTCAGTATTGAGCTGTAAATCACGTGACTGCTGTGAATCCTGCCGGACGCTCGGATACGGCTCGTCTCGACTGGAGAAACATCAGCACTCGGAGCTCTTGAGGAACGAGGCCTCCTGATCAGCTCCGTCATGTGTTACTCTGCAGACGAAGCGATCTGCGCCTTCCCAGCGTGCTTTGCTGAGGCTCAGGACGCTGCTGCGGCTGTAGCGTCCGTCCCGCTCGCTCTCTGCGCTGGTCTGAACCCCCTCGGTGACCTCTGACCCGTCCAGCGTCCAGCTCACCGTCGCCCCCTGTGGAGAGTAAGAGCTGAGCAGGCAGAGCAGTGCGGCTGAGTCTCCAGAGATCTGCAGAGAAGAGGGCGGCAGCAGAGACACGGAGGGCTTCACTGCGGGACCAGCTGCACAAACACACAAACAACAATAACATCTTTAGATTATGAATTAGTCAGATGTCAGACATGGTAATTTTAGTAAAAATCACAATAATTTAATCTTTACAGAAATTCCACACCTCTGCTTTCATTAAGCAATTCATAAAAAACTATCCTGAATTCATTTTAGAAATATTCTCCATTAAAATAAAATATTCACAGCTACTGAATATATACCTATACATATAAGATATATGTATAGATGTAAACGAGTCCTCTGAAGCAGACATGATACTGTGAAATTTATTTTACTTTGTACTTTTCTGAATTAAGTAAAATGTTTAAAATGATTATTTAAAAAAAACAACAACAACAAAAAAACGATATAGGAAAAAATTTAATGATAATTTCAATATACTATTTGTATTTTGAAAATAGTCCGAAAAAACATCTTGCTCATGTGATGTTGCTTTATATCAATAAAGGATTATATTAACATGAACTTGAAGTCTCAATGAAACCACATTAAACCATCTTAAACCTGTCACTCCTGTCACAGTGCTCTGCATGTGTTTATAACTCTGTCAAACATCAAACATGATCAACAACTGTTTTTCACTAGAACTGAACAAAAATGACTTTCATCACCATATTGATCTGGACGCTGGCAGTATTATGTCGAGGTTTGTGTCAGAAAAGATTACATACATTATTTATTCATTATTTTTATGTGTTGTGAAGATATATGGTTGTAAAAGTGTTTGTGATTTTTCTCTCTCTTGTCAGAGTCTGTTGGTCAGGTGACAGTGACTCAAACTCCCTCAGAGCTGCTCTCTCAAACTGGACAATCAGTCACTGTGACCTGTAAAACTAGCAGTGATCCAGACTGCTGTTATGGTGATGGAAAACCCGCTCTGAGCTGGTATTTACAGAAACCTGGAGAAGCTCCTAAACTCCTGATTTATTACACAAACCGCCTCCAGTCAGGAACTCCATCTAGATTCAGAGGCAGTGGATCTAACAGTGATTTCACTCTGACCATCAGTGGAGTCCAGACTGAAGATGCTGGACATTATTACTGTCAGAGTGTACACTACATCAACAGTAACTGGGTGTTCACACAGTGATAAAGAGTCGTACAAAAACCTCCGTCAGTCAGAGTCACAGTGACTGAACTGATACTGCAGCTGCTCACACACTTTCACACACTACTGACACACAGAGGACAAACGCAAGAACTACACATGAGCTCAAAACTGACTTATGACTGAAATCAGCTCTATTAGACTGTGATCTGTCCTGTGACAGACGGGTTTGACTCAAATATGCTCAGAATTGTTTGTAAAATGATATGAAAACAAACAAACAATAATGTCACCATTTGTTGTTTTGTTTTTGTACATTAAACTTCACAGTAAAATAATTATGTATTGCCAGCAACATAAA
This sequence comes from Elopichthys bambusa, assembly GCA_037101425.1. Classification (NCBI taxonomy): domain Eukaryota; kingdom Metazoa; phylum Chordata; class Actinopteri; order Cypriniformes; family Xenocyprididae; genus Elopichthys; species Elopichthys bambusa. Next base: position 24,343,631 of record CM074453.1, read on the forward strand.
GATGTTCTTGAGCAGGTTTTCAAGTAGCTGTTTCATCTTAAGCTAATAATGAATTTATGACTTGTGATATATGCACTTAATGTTTCTGTGCACTAGAGGGCGCTCTAGTTCACTGCTTTGTATGTTGTGTTGAAGTAACAAAAGAAGACTGAGTTCCCAGTAAACAAAGGTGAATTAACACGGCACTCGTCTCAGCGTATCGAATGGGCCATGCCGATCGAGCCAGTTGTTAAAAGGAATGGGGATGTGAGGATTTGTGGAGGCCTTTGTGTTGAATGTTACCCAATTCCACGAATAGAGGATTTATTCACATCATTGGCAGGTGGCCAACGCTTCACCAAACTGGACCACTCCAATGCATACTTACAAGAGCCCTTGGCAGAAAATTCACGGAAATGCCTCACTATCACCACGTCAAAGGGGCTCTTCTGTTACAATTACCATTTGGTATTGCTTCAGCTCCTGCAATTTTTCAAAGGGCCATGGATCAGATTTTACAAGGCCTTCCCAATGTTCATTGCTATCTAGACGATATATTAGTGACTGGATCAAATGACGAGCAACATCTCAAGAATGTAGACGCAGTCCTCAGTCGTCTGGATGAGTTTGGGCTATGTGTCCAACACGAGAAATGTGAATGCTTTAAATATTTGCTCAAGTATTTGGGGCACATCATACATGCTCAGGGTCTGCATAAGTCACCAGAAAAGGTCAGGGCAATTGCGGATGCGCCTGCACCGAATAACGTCAGTCAACTTCGTTCATTTCTGGGACTTGTAAACTATTACAGTCGATTTATCCCTAACCTTGCATCAGCGTAAGCAAGAAAGAACGCAAGAAAGTACTGAATTTATACCAATATTTGTACGGGTGAAAGTTTACATTGCTTGCAGACCACTGTCCGCTGACAACAATCTTCAGTCCAACAAAAGCCATTCCATCCAATACTGCGGCTCGGATGCAGAGAAAGACAAATACATAATTCACCTCTCTGTGTTTAAAGTCACCATGAAATCAAAATTGACAATTCTTGTTTTGTTTTTTATTGCAATGTTTCAGTATTCATTATCATTATTTTTTAATATTCAGCTAAGTTTTTAAAGTTCACACTTATATTTGATGTTGTGATTGACAGGATGAGATGAACGAGCTCCTCCTGAACCTTCATTTAGAGCCTCATTTAAATACAGAATGAGTTCATTTGCATATTGATCAGATGCTTCAGTGCTCTGAGAGTGTTTATAGTGCTGTGAGTTTAACACTTCATCACTGACACACACAACAATCTTCATCAACATGACCTTCATCATCATCTTCATCTGGACTCTCACAGCGTTTGCTCAAGGTTTGTGGAGCACAAGATTGATATGAATTCATTTCTTCAAGTATTGTCAAAGTTTTGAGTTGATTTTCTTCTTGTTGTGTGTTTCAGAGTGTAGAGGACAGATCACCGTCACTCAGAGTCTCTCAATGACAGCAGCTCAACCAGGACAAACTGTGAACATCAACTGTAAAACCAGCAGTGATGTGCATTACAATAGAGATTGGAGCTTTTATGTTTTGTCCTGGTACTTACAGAAACCTGGAAAAGCGCCAAAACTCCTGATTTATAAAACAAACCTCCTCCAGTCAGGAACTCCATCTAGATTCAGAGGCAGTGGATCTAACAGAGATTTCACTCTGACCATCAGTGGAGTCCAGACTGAAGATGCTGGACATTATTACTGTCAGAGTGTACACTACATCAACAGTAACTGGGTGTTCACACAGTGATAAAGAGTCGTACAAAAACCTCCGTCAGTCAGAGTCACAGTGACTGAACTGATACTGCAGCTGCTCACACACTTTCACACACTACTGACACACAGAGGACAAACACAAGAACTACACATGAGCTCAAAACTGACTTATGATTGAAATCAGCTCTATTAGACTGTGATCTGTCCTGTGATAAATGGGTTTGACTCTAATATGCTCAGAGTCAGAGAAAAACTGATATCAAATCAAACAAAACCCAAATTTTTCCTTAGTTCAAGTGTTCAATACTGTACACCTGATAAACTTGCCTTGTCTTGCTTTATAAAACTACAACTGAAACACCATAACTGTCTCATCACTCGATGAGCAGAAGTGAAAGTGTTCCAGTTCAGAGCGTTGAACCGATCAAAGAGTGAAACTGTGAGTTTGAGGTGAAAATCACATTTGCATTGGCAGGTTTAGTGATCGTGATCCTCTCAGAATAGAGCAGCTCCGTCTCCAGTGACCGTGTTCAAACCCCAAGAGCTTCATTTGACATTTACTGCTAAATGCAGCTGTTCTCAACTATTACAATCAGTCAAAAGCAGCTGAAACTTTAGTGCAGGACTTTGAATGAACGACACACTGATCAATAATGCAGTCCAACACAAATGTAACGCGTTCAGAAGCTTTATTGAATGAACAGCAATGGCAGCACATTGAAAGACTGCTTCAGTATTGAGCTGTAAATCACGTGACTGCTGTGAATCCTGCCGGACGCTCGGATACGGCTCGTCTCGACTGGAGAAACATCAGCACTCGGAGCTCTTGAGGAACGAGGCCTCCTGATCAGCTCCGTCATGTGTTACTCTGCAGACGAAGCGATCTGCGCCTTCCCAGCGTGCTTTGCTGAGGCTCAGGACGCTGCTGCGGCTGTAGCGTCCGTCCCGCTCGCTCTCTGCGCTGGTCTGAACCCCCTCGGTGACCTCTGACCCGTCCAGCGTCCAGCTCACCGTCGCCCCCTGTGGAGAGTAAGAGCTGAGCAGGCAGAGCAGTGCGGCTGAGTCTCCAGAGATCTGCAGGGAAGAGGGCGGCAGCAGAGACACGGAGGGCTTCACTGCGGGACCAGCTGCACAAACACACAAACACACACAAGCAGACATGAACAACTGTAGAAATTATGATAATTTGACTTCAAATATGTTACATTTTAAAATGATCCCCAGAATGATTTTGAAAAATATTGTCCAAGTAAATTGATGATTATTTTGTGATGTCTAAAATGTGAAAACAAATTTAAATGATCATTTCAGTATTAATTATTAAAATATTATGCTATTCAGACGATCACAATCATAAACAACAGATTCAAATTTGATATTTTATATAGTTTAAAAGACAAATTTTCAAAATGCTCTTTAACTAAGTTTCTTTTTGTCTGATGACCCCAACAAAATTATATTTTGTCCATATTATAAAACTTTTGTTTCATGCATTAAAAACTCTTAATTGTTAAATTTACCAAGAGTTACATAAAAAATTATGTATATATCAAGAAATAATTGAATAGATTGTCCACATGAAAAACGATTAATATATTGTGATTTCTTCATATGATCTGGAAAAAAAAAAAACATAATAATTTCAGTATTAATTATATATATATATTTAAAATTCTTCATTTTTTTTGATACTCACAATCAATCATAATTTCCAGCAGTTTCAATTATACATTTTTTAATTCTGTTAAGACACTTACAATCATAATCACCAGCAAACTTAATAATTTAAACTATTAATTTTTAAAATGCTTATTAACTAAATTTGTCTTTGTCTGATGATGACACACACAATTATATTTATTTTGTCTGTATTATTAAACTTTGGTGTCATGACTTTAAAAACCCTTAATTGTTAAATTTACCATTAATTATAGACATAATTATATATATCAAGAAATAATTGAATATATCATAAAATACTGCCATCCATACATTAAAATACAATCGAATGTCACCAATAAGTTAAATTATTCATGTAAAATGAAGAATTATGTAAATGAATTATTAAGGAAACTTTTCAAAAAAAAAAAATTCTAATAAATGAATAATCTTTTTAACAAATGTTTGCTGAAATAATCAAAAAACAAAATAAAACGAATGAATTAAAATATCATACTTTTTTTAGATAATTTGAGAAAGACTTACTTCTGATCACCAGTTCAGTTCCTCCACCGAAAGTCCTCCACAGTGCTTCATTCTAGTGAAAGCGTCGTACAAAAACCTCCGTCACACTCAAACGAACACAAACTCCAGCAGAGAAAGAGACGAACGACACTCACACACACTGATATGAGACTCAACAGCAGCTCTTCTCTACATCAACATGATTGAGCTGAAAAGAGACACTAAATATTCATCTTGAAATTAAATACTTGTTATTGCATGAAGGATGAAATCATTGGTTTACAGTCAGTCCAAAAATGCATCTGTCATTTACACTAAACACGTATTCACTCTCTTATAATGGCATCTTTATCAGTCTTTAGATGGCCATGGCTTGTTGACCTCTGACCTGATCTGTGACAGAATTTAAATGCTACAGTGTCAGACTTTACATGAAATTGCTGATTAAAACAGTAATTGTGGGAAAAAGCTGCAAAACAATGTAATTCATGGCTGTCTGTAAAAAGAGGTTAATTAGTAAAGATATTGCATGAACAAAATGACAAAACAGTGTTTCTGCTGTCTTCAGGGAAATGATCTGGAGTTCATTTGCATATTGATCAGATGCTTCAGTGCTCTGAAAGTGTTTATAGTGCTGTGAGTTTAACACTTCATCACTGACACACACAACAATCTTCATCAACATGACCTTCATCATCATCTTCATCTGGACTCTCACAGCGTTTGCTCAAGGTTTGTGGAGCACAAGATTGATATGCATTTATTTCTTCAAGTATTGTCAAAGTTTTGAGTTGATTTTCTTCTTGTTGTGTGTTTCAGAGTGTAGAGGACAGATCAGCGTCACTCAGAGTCCCTCAATGACAGCAGCTCAACCAGGACAAACTGTGAACATCAACTGTAAAACCAGCAGTGATGTGCATTACAATAGAGATTGGAGCTTTTATGTTTTGTCCTGGTACTTACAGAAACCTGGAGAAGCTCCTAAACTCCTGATTTATAGAGCAAGCAGCCTCCAGTCAGGAACTCCATCTAGATTCAGTGGCAGTGGATCTAAGAGAGATTTCACTCTGACCATCAGTGGAGTCCAGACTGAAGATGCTGGACATTATTACTGTCAGAGTGTACACTACATCAACAGTAACTGGGTGTTCACACAGTGATAAAGAGTCGTACAAAAACCTCCGTCAGTCAGAGTCACAGTGACTGAACTGATACTGCAGCTGCTCACACACTTTCACACACTACTGACACACAGAGGACAAACACAAGAACTACACATGAGCTCAAAACTGACTTATGATTGAAATCAGCTCTATTAGACTGTGATCTGTCCTGTGATAAATGGGTTTGACTCTAATATGCTCAGAGTCAGAGAAAAACTGATATCAAATCAAACAAAACCCAAATTTTTCCTTAGTTCAAGTGTTCAATACTGTACACCTGATAAACTTGCCTTGTCTTGCTTTATAAAACTACAACTGAAACACCATAACTGTCTCATCACTCGATGAGCAGAAGTGAAAGTGTTCCAGTTCAGAGCGTTGAACCGATCAAAGAGTGAAACTGTGAGTTTGAGGTGAAAATCACATTTGCATTGGCAGGTTTAGTGATCGTGATCCTCTCAGAATAGAGCAGCTCCGTCTCCAGTGACCGTGTTCAAACCCCAAGAGCTTCATTTGACATTTACTGCTAAATGCAGCTGTTCTCAACTATTACAATCAGTCAAAAGCAGCTGAAACTTTAGTGCAGGACTTTGAATGAACGACACACTGATCAATAATGCAGTCCAACACAAATGTAACGCGTTCAGAAGCTTTATTGAATGAACAGCAATGGCAGCACATTGAAAGACTGCTTCAGTATTGAGCTGTAAATCACGTGACTGCTGTGAATCCTGCCGGACGCTCGGATACGGCTCGTCTCGACTGGAGAAACATCAGCACTCGGAGCTCTTGAGGAACGAGGCCTCCTGATCAGCTCCGTCATGTGTTACTCTGCAGACGAAGCGATCTGCGCCTTCCCAGCGTGCTTTGCTGAGGCTCAGGACGCTGCTGCGGCTGTAGCGTCCGTCCCGCTCGCTCTCTGCGCTGGTCTGAACCCCCTCGGTGACCTCTGACCCGTCCAGCGTCCAGCTCACCGTCGCCCCCTGTGGAGAGTAAGAGCTGAGCAGGCAGAGCAGTGCGGCTGAGTCTCCAGAGATCTGCAGAGAAGAGGGCGGCAGCAGAGACACGGAGGGCTTCACTGCGGGACCAGCTGCACAAACACACAAACACACACAAGCAGACATGAACAACTGTAGAAATTATGATAATTTGACTTCAAATATGTTACATTTTAAAATGATCCCCAGAATGATTTTGAAAAACATTGTCCATTGATGATTATATTATGATGTCATTACAAGATCTAGAAAAGAAATTTATTGATCATTTCAATATTAATTGCATTTTGAAAATATTCTGCTATTCAGACGATCACAATCATAAGCATCAGCGAATTTGAGTTTAAACGTTTTGAATGATTCATTTTCAAAATGCTCTTTGACTCATTTCTTTTTGTCTGATGAAGCCAACAAAATTATATTTATATTGGCTGTATTATCAAATGTTGTTGTCATGCATTTAAAAACCGTAATTTTTCAAACTACCACGAATTAAAAACAAAATGATCAAGAAATAATTTCATAGATTTTAAAGTACTGCAGTCAGAATATTAAAATACAACAAACAAACTTTTTAAAACATTATGAATTATAAAATTAGTAGTGAAAATTAATAGTGAAATAAAAGGAAAAATACTTTTTTTTTTGTAGAATTAGTAAGTTACAGAACATTTTTATCTCAATCTAATTTTTAAAAACATTGTCCACATGAAAATTGATGAATATATTTTGACTACATTTCTATTTTGGCAATCGAAATTTTCAGCAAAGTTTCAAATTTTTTGATCTTTTTCAAATATCATTTGGTTAAAACAATCACATCCATCAGCAAAATTAATAATTTAAATTATTTTCAAATGCTCATTAGCTAAATGTCTTTGTCTGATGATGACACCTACAGAACTAGATTTATTTTGTCTGTATTATCAAAGTTTTGTGTTGTGCATTTTAAAAAAACTTGTTACATTTACCATTAATTATAGACAAAATTATATCAAGAAATAATTGAATATATCATGAAATACTGTCATCCATACAATTAAATACAATGAAATGTTACTAATAAGTTAAATTCTTCATGTAAAATGAAAAATGGCATTAAAAAACATGAAACTAAAATGTAAGTAAATTATGAAATAACTACATGAAATACTGCAATTAATAAAGAAACCTTTCAAAAACATTTTATAATAAAAAATCTTGTTGACAAATGTTTGCTGAAATAATCTAAAAATATAATTATTGAATTAAAATATCGTACACTTTCATTAGAGAGTTTTAGAGACTTACTGATGGTCAGTTTAGTTCCTCCACCGAAAGTGTACCACAGTGCTTCATTCTAGTGAAAGCGTCGTACAAAAACCTCCGACACACTCAAACGAACACAAACTCCAGCAGAGAAAGAGACGAACGACACTCACACACACTGATATGAGACTCAACAGCAGCTCTTCTCTACATCAACATGATTGAGCTGAAAAGAGACACTAAATATTCATCTTGAAATTAAATACTTGTTATTGCATGAAGGATGAAATCATTGGTTTACAGTCAGTCCAAAAATGCATCTGTCATTTACACTAAACACGTATTCACTCTCTTATAATGGCATCTTTATCAGTCTTTAGATGGCCATGGCTTGTTGACCTCTGACCTGATCTGTGACAGAATTTAAATGCTACAGTGTCAGACTTTACATGAAATTGCTGATTAAAACAGTAATTGTGGGAAAAAGCTGCAAAACAATGTAATTCATGGCTGTCTGTAAAAAGAGGTTAATTAGTAAAGATATTGCATGAACAAAATGACAAAACAGTGTTTCTGCTGTCTTCAGGGAAATGATCTGGAGTTCATTTGCATATTGATCAGATGCTTCAGTGCTCTGAGAGTGTTTATAGTGCTGTGAGTTTAACACTTCATTACTGACACACACAACAATCTTCATCAACATGACCTTCATCATCATCTTCATCTGGACTCTCACAGCGTTTGCTCAAGGTTTGTGGAGCACAAGATTGATATGAATTCATTTCTTCAAGTATACTGTCAAAGTTTTGAGTTGATTTTCTTCTTGTTGTGTGTTTCAGAGTGTAGAGGACAGATCAGCGTCACTCAGAATCCCTCAATGACAGCAGTTCAACCAGGACAAACTGTGAACATCAACTGTAAAACCAGCACAGATGTGTATTATCATAGTTCTTATGGACATTTTTTAGCCTGGTACTTACAGAAACCTGGAGAAGCTCCTAAACTCCTGATTTATAGAGCAAGCACCCGCCAGTCAGGAACTCCATCTAGATTCAGTGGCAGTGGATCTAAGAGAGATTTCACTCTGACCATCAGTGGAGTCCAGACTGAAGATGCTGGACATTATTACTGTCAGAGTTATCACAGTGGTAGTGTGTTCACACAGTGATAAAGAGTCGTACAAAAACCTCCGTCAGTCAGAGTCACAGTGACTGAACTGATACTGCAGCTGCTCACACACTTTCACACACACTCAACAGCAGACGGTTTTCAAACACACAGATCTAAACATTCTTCTACAAATGTTTTCTCTCTCACAAACTTTCACCAAGTCAAGTCAGCAGACCAAACACATCTGAAACCAGACAAAATGGACCTGATGGACTTGTTTTTGTTTATGATACTAATTTATCATTGGCTTATTACAAAGATTTTGGCCCAGATCCGGCCCACATCTGGCACATGCGAAATGATGATCTGGGCCACATGTGGCAGGAACGATGGCACTTGGGCGGACCGCTCCTGTTTGCTAGATCTGGGCCACAAGCAGGCCATAGCAATGCCACATGTTAGCCAAGAGCAAAGAAATAAACCAGAACGACCTTATCTGAGCCACAAAATCTTATATATTTATAGAGTCATCTCAGCATTATCAAGCCTGTTATCAAGCAGAATCACTGAAGGAAAGAAGGAAGAAAGAGATGAGCAGAAACACAAGAACTACAACTGACTTCAGCCACAGCCTTAGAGGAAATCAACTGAAGATAAAAGACATTAAACCTCTGAAGATCTGATTAAACAACTCCACAAACAGCATTACCAGCTTCACTTATTACTAACCAGACTGACAGACGTCTACAGCAGTTCTTATTGAGAATTAACAGAAGTTTAACTCTCGTGTTTGTTTCATTTGAGGTTACCATGATGGTGATTGGTGTTTCCATTAGTTGGCCTCTTAACTTTTTTTTTTTTTTTTTTTTTTTAATTATATTTGTCTTCTCTGGCTGCTGTGATAATGTTTGTCAAATGTTAGCAGTAGCAAAGAAAACTGGCATTTTTTTATGATTAAAGGTTGTTTTAGTTAATGAAGTGTGCAGTTTGCAGTGTTCCAAATTTAGGTTTAAGGTAAAAGGTATGGTGGATCAAGGTCTACATCCATATCAGCACTGAGCTAAACTAAATCATCCACTACATGTTCCAAACGAAACAGAAGGTAGTTGCTTGGTGCATGATGGTGCTTAAAAAAAACGTATTTACGTATTTATTTATTCATTTATTTATTTATTTATTTATACTTAAGTCATTTCTCATCCTCCATACACCAGTACTTCTAAAACATAAAACATAATATTATTTCTGTTTTACAAATATTCAAATTATCACAGAAGTATTGATATCAAAGTTTACAGTTCAGATATAACGATAGTTTTGAAAGTAACTTGGCACTTTAAATAACGGTTGTATTGATTATACCAATGACTGTTAAAAAATGTATTTGTATTTGTAAAATGTATTTGATTAAATCATTCCTTCAAAAGATTCCTTCAAAAATGCTGATTCATCCAGTAATGAAACAAGTAGTTACTAGTTACTGAATCATTCATTCAAAACAAATTTTAAAACAAAATAAAATTCAAATGAAACATTTTTAAATAGACCGCAGCAATTCATATTTTGAAATGTTTTGTGAAGTCTCAATGAAACCACATTAAACCATCTTAAACCTGTCACTCCTGAAGCGTTTGCATAGAGAGTGTGTTTTACATGAGCGACACACGCTTCAGTGCTCTGCATGTGTTTATAACTCTGTCAAACATCAAACATGATCAACAACTGTTTTTCACTAGAACTGAACAGAAATAACTTTCATCACCATATTGATCTGGACGCTGGCAGTATTATGTCGAGGTTTGTGTCAGAAAGATTACATACATTATTTATTCATTATTTTTATGTGTTGTGAAGATATATGGTTGTAAAAGTGTTTGTGATTTTTCTCTCTCTTGTCAGAGTCTGTTGGTCAGGTGACAGTGACTCAAACTCCCTCAGAGCTGCTCTCTCAAACTGGACAATCAGTCACTGTGACCTGTAAAACTAGCAGTGATCCAGACTGCTGTTATGGTGGAAAACCCGCTCTGAGCTGGTATTTACAGAAACCTGGAGAAGCTCCTAAACTCCTGATTTATTACACAAACCGCCTCCAGTCAGGAACTCCATCTAGATTCAGAGGCAGTGGATCTAACAGTGATTTCACTCTGACCATCAGTGGAGTCCAGACTGAAGATGCTGGACATTATTACTGTCAGAGTTATCACAGTGGTGGGGTGTTCACACAGTGATAAAGAGTCGTACAAAAACCTCCGTCAGTCAGAGTCACAGTGACTGAACTGATACTGCAGCTGCTCACACACTTTCACACACTACTGACACACAGAGGACAAACACAAGAACTACACATGAGCTCAAAACTGACTTATGATTGAAATCAGCTCTATTAGACTGTGATCTGTCCTGTGATAAATGGGTTTGACTCTAATATGCTCAGAGTCAGAGAAAAACTGATATCAAATCAAACAAAACCCAAATTTTTCCTTAGTTCAAGTGTTCAATACTGTACACCTGATAAACTTGCCTTGTCTTGCTTTATAAAACTACAACTGAAACACCATAACTGTCTCATCACTCGATGAGCAGAAGTGAAAGTGTTCCAGTTCAGAGCGTTGAACCGATCAAAGAGTGAAACTGTGAGTTTGAGGTGAAAATCACATTTGCATTGGCAGGTTTAGTGATCGTGATCCTCTCAGAATAGAGCAGCTCCGTCTCCAGTGACCGTGTTCAAACCCCAAGAGCTTCATTTGACATTTACTGCTAAATGCAGCTGTTCTCAACTATTACAATCAGTCAAAAGTAGCTGAAACTTTAGTGCAGGACTTTGAATGAACGACACACTGATCAATAATGCAGTCCAACACAAATGTAACGCATTCAGAAGCTTTATTGAATGAACAGCAATGGCAGCACATTGAAAGACTGCTTCAGTATTGAGCTGTAAATCACGTGACTGCTGTGAATCCTGCCGGACGCTCGGATACGGCTCGTCTCGACTGGAGAAACATCAGCACTCGGAGCTCTTGAGGAACGAGGCCTCCTGATCAGCTCCGTCATGTGTTACTCTGCAGACGAAGCGATCTGCGCCTTCCCAGCGTGCTTTGCTGAGGCTCAGGACGCTGCTGCGGCTGTAGCGTCCGTCCCGCTCGCTCTCTGCGCTGGTCTGAACCCCCTCGGTGACCTCTGACCCGTCCAGCGTCCAGCTCACCGTCGCCCCCTGTGGAGAGTAAGAGCTGAGCAGGCAGAGCAGTGCGGCTGAGTCTCCAGAGATCTGCAGAGAAGAGGGCGGCAGCAGAGACACGGAGGGCTTCACTGCGGGACCAGCTGCACAAACACACAAACACACACAAGCAGACATGAACAACTGTAGAAATTATGATAATTTGACTTCAAATATGTTACATTTTAAAATGATCCCCAGAATGATTTTGAAAAATATTGTCCAAGTAAATTGATGATTATTTTGTGATGTCTAAAATGTGAAAACAAATTTAAATGATCATTTCAGTATTAATTATTAAAATATTATGCTATTCAGACGATCACAATCATAAACAACAGATTCAAATTTGATATTTTAAATAGTTTAAAAGACAAATTTTCAAAATGCTCTTTAACTAAGTTTCTTTTTGTCTGATGACCCCAACAAAATTATATTTTGTCCATATTATAAAACTTTTGTTTCATGCATTTAAAACTCTTAATTGTTAAATTTACCAAGAGTTACATAAAAAATTATGTATATATCAAGAAATAATTGAATAGATTGTCCACATGAAAAACGATTAATATATTGCGATTTCTTCATATGATCTGGAAAAAAAACAAAACATAATAATTTCAGTATTAATTATATATATATATATTTAAAATTCTTCATTTTTTTTGATACTCACAATCAATCATAATTTCCAGCAGTTTCAATTATACATTTTTTAATTCTGTTAAGACACTTACAATCATAATCACCAGCAAACTTAATAATTTAAACTATTAATTTTTAAAATGCTTATTAACTAAATTTGTCTTTGTCTGATGATGACACACACAATTATATTTATTTTGTCTGTATTATTAAACTTTGGTGTCATGACTTTAAAAACCCTTAATTGTTAAATTTACCATTAATTATAGACATAATTATATATATCAAGAAATAATTGAATATATCATAAAATACTGCCATCCATACATTAAAATACAATCGAATGTCACCAATAAGTTAAATTATTCATGTAAAATGAAGAATTATGTAAATGAATTATTAAGGAAACTTTTCAAAAAAAAAATTCTAATAAATGAATAATCTTTTTAACAAATGTTTGCTGAAATAATCAAAAAACAAAATAAAACGAATGAATTAAAATATCATACTTTTTTTAGATAATTTGAGAAAGACTTACTTCTGATCACCAGTTCAGTTCCTCCACCGAAAGTCCACCACAGTGCTTCATTCTAGTGAAAGCGTCGTACAAAAACCTCCGTCACACTCAAACGAACACAAACTCCAGCAGAGAAAGAGACGAACGACACTCACACACACTGATATGAGACTCAACAGCAGCTCTTCTCTACATCAAATAATGATTATTGGACTGAAGTCACTTTCACAGAAACAGCCTCATCATCTCTAAACGTCTTTTTGATGCATGAAAACTATTAAATCTGAATAAATAATATAATCAGAAAGACTGTACTGATCATCACACATCTTTATGGGAGTTTCTAAATGATTGTGTATTTCTCAAAGCATTTTAATAAGTTTTGTTGACCTGTGACCTCTGGAATGACCTTTGCCCTCTCATGGAGTTCACAGTGAAATACTTGTTTCTTTCAGAGATGCAACTCTGTCATTGATTCATCAGAAACCTGAAGTCTGAACCAGAGAATGAATGAAAAATAAATGATTTATAAACTTGTACAGAAGTGAAAACACGTCTATTGGATCATGAGAATAAAACACATTTAAAGCCTCAAAACTGATCAGTTTCATCTGCATGTGCTCATTTTCATGTGTGTTTTACTCCAGCAGGGTTTTTCTCAGAGAGTCACTTTGCATGGGCTCATGCTTCAGCGCTCCGAGTGTTTATAGCGTTCAGACTCAAACACTTTATAACACACTGCTGTTTACCACGGTACAAAACCAACAAACACCATGAATCTCTTCAGCAGCTTTATCTGGATTCTGGCAGCTTTTATTCCAGGTAACAGACGTGAAAGCTTGTCATTTTTGAGGCTTTAATGTTCATTTCATCTGATTCAACACATTAATGTTGTTCTCAACAGCATCCAGAGGAATCACTGTGACTCAGCCTGAAGTTGTGACTGTTTCTGAAGGACAAAACGCCAATATAGAGTGTAAAACTGATACTGGGATAGATGGCTGGGGTTTAGCTTGGTATCAGCAGAAACATGGAGAAGCTCCTAAACTCATTATTTATTCTGTAGATGAGCTTTATGATAGCAGTTTAAGTCGATTCAGTGGGAATGGAGAACAAGGTGGAACAGATTTCACTCTGACCATCAGTGGAGTCCAGACTGAAGATGCTGGACATTATTACTGTCAGAGTGTACACTACATCAACAGTAACTGGGTGTTCACACAGTGATAAAGAGTCGTACAAAAACCTCCGTCAGTCAGAGTCACAGTGACTGAACTGATACTGCAGCTGCTCACACACTTTCACACACACTCAACAGTGAAGAAACACAAATATGATCTTACTGAACATCACTTTTGTTGAGCTGAATCCATTTTTAACCTTTTTGATTGTGATTTTTTTAGAGGACATTTTTGTCTCCTGCTACCTATTACACCCTTTATGTAGAAATTCAGTCACTTTTGATCTTCACTTTAGTGGATATTTTTCATCCTTCACTTTACACTTTTTTATTTTCTGCATTTATGATTTATCCTCATTCTTCGTTCTAAATGGAATCATCATCAGCATCATAAACATGTTCTGCTTGATCAGTTTAATAAGTCTACTGGTTTATTAAGTTCATCCCTCATAATGCAGATATTAACAGCATCATACAAACACATTCCTCAATTTCAGAACAGATGACAATAATTTATATTAATATGCATGTATAGAGGAATTAGCAATTTTATAAAAATAAAATTATTTATTTATTTATTTATTGGGGGGGGTGAAGAGACTGGATATAGTGCCAGACACAAGTCCAAATAAGTTAAATACACAAACTATACTTTTTTTGAATTTTTAAAGCTTTGAATAGATTATGGGTATGGTTATAATGTTTATGTACTGTATCTATTTACCTATGGTGTGATCAATGTCCGTATATTATAATGATTAGAGTGATAACACACAGGTGTATGCTGGGAAACACGGCACTGATGAAGGACTGATTTTGCATTCATTGCAATTTTTGCACTTTATTTGTGGCCTCTGGATAATAAACTCTTGTGAGCTTTTATGGCCATTTTTCAAGTGCAGATCTTATTTGCTTTTGGATCTTGGAGCTATTTTTGGATCTTCACATCACCAGAAGTTTGTGTATTAAATTTTTTTGGACTTGTGTCTGTTGCTACACTTTTCCAGTCTCTTCAACCATATATATATTTTTTTTATTTATTTTATAAATATTTTTAAAAGTGAAGATGTTTCTATCATGTGTGACGCGACTCACAATCAAACTCAGTTGATTCAGTGATCGACAGAGACTCGTGTGTGATGATCCTCATGTCTGTTCAGAAACGGCAGGAACACACGTGGATTTGGTGTAAATTTGGGGATTAACAGTGACGTTTCAATCCAACTACAGTAAAAATATTCTCAGAGTCTCACAGCAGATATTCAGAAAAATATGTATGATGTATTCAATCATTCAATTGAATTGAATGATACAATTTTTAGCAGTTTGGCTGTTACAAGATTGAATGTTATGAACAGGACTGAATTTAATATGTTCCCACTTCAGTATGTCTTCAGGGAAATGATCTGGAGTGCGTTTGCATATTGATCAGATGCTTCAGTGCTCTGAGAGTGTTTATAGTGCTGTGAGTTTAACACTTCATCACTGACACACACAACAATCTTCATCAACATGACCTTCATCATCATCTTCATCTGGACTCTCACAGCGTTTGCTCAAGGTTTGTGGAGCACAAGATTGATATGAATTCATTTCTTCAAGTATACTGTCAAAGTTTTGAGTTGATTTTCTTCTTGTTGTGTGTTTCAGAGTGTAGAGGACAGATCAGCGTCACTCAGAGTCCCTCAATGACAGCAGTTCAACCAGGACAAACTGTGAACATCAACTGTAAAACCAGCACAGATGTGTATTATCATAGTTCTTATGGACATTTTTTAGCCTGGTACTTACAGAAACCCGGAGAAGCTCCTAAACTCCTGATTTATAGAGCAAGCAACCTCCAGTCAGGAACTCCATCTAGATTCAGTGGCAGTGGATCTAACAGTGATTTCACTCTGACCATCAGTGGAGTCCAGACTGAAGATGCTGGACATTATTACTGTCAGAGTTTCCACTACATCAACAGTAACTATGTGTTCACACAGTGATAAAGTCGTACAAAAACCTCCGTCAGTCAGAGTCACAGTGACTGAACTGATACTGCAGCTGCTCACACACTTTCACACACACTCAACAGCAGACGGTTTTCAAACACACAGATCTAAACATTCTTCTACAAATGTTTTCTCTCTCACAAACTTTCACCAAGTCAAGTCAGCAGACCAAACACATCTGAAACCAGACAAAATGGACCTGATGGACTTGTTTTTGTTTATGATACTAATTTATCATTGGCTTATTACAAAGATTTTGGCCCAGATCCGGCCCACATCTGGCACATGCGAAATGATGATCTGAGCCACATGTGGCAGGAATGATGGCACTTGGGCGGACCGCTCCTGTTTGCTAGATCTGGGCCACAAGCAGGCCATAGCAATGCCACATGTTAGCCAAGAGCAAAGAAATAAACCAGAACGACCTTATCTGAGCCACAAAATCTTATATATTTATAGAGTCATCTCAGCATTATCAAGCCTGTTATCAAGCAGAATCACTGAAGGAAAGAAGGAAGAAAGAGATGAGCAGAAACACAAGAACTACAACTGACTTCAGCCACAGCCTTAGAGGAAATCAACTGAAGATAAAAGACATTAAACCTCTGAAGATCTGATTAAACAACTCCACAAACAGCATTACCAGCTTCACTTATTACTAACCAGACTGACAGACGTCTACAGCAGTTCTTATTGAGAATTAACAGAAGTTTAACTCTCGTGTTTGTTTCATTTGAGGTTACCATGATGGTGATTGGTGTTTCCATTAGTTGGCCTCTTAACTTTTTTTTTTTTTTTTTTTTTAATTATATTTGTCTTCTCTGGCTGCTGTGATAATGTTTGTCAAATGTTAGCAGTAGCAAAGAAAACTGGCATTTTTTTATGATTAAAGGTTGTTTTAGTTAATGAAGTGTGCAGTTTGCAGTGTTCCAAATTTAGGTTTAAGGTAAAAGGTATGGTGGATCAAGGTCTACATCCATATCAGCACTGAGCTAAACTAAATCATCCACTACACGTTCCAAACGAAACAGAAGGTAGTTGCTTGGTGCATGATGGTGCTTAAAAAAAACGCCATATTTAACAGAACTAGTATCCACAGTAGTACAGCCATAACGATAACCAATCCTGCATTGAGAGATGTTAGGACTGCCTACCTTATTAACATACACAGAAATACAGAAATAAATAAATGTAAAAATGCATAAATAAATGTAAAAATAAATAAATGTAGAAAAAATGTAATATAACAAATAGTACAAAAATAGCACAATTAAAAATGACACTTTTGACAAAATTATTTATGTATTCGTTCATTTATGCACATCTGCATTTATTTATTTATTTTAGCATTTAATTATTTATTTCTTCATTCTTTTATTTATTTATGTATTTCTGAATTTATTTATTTATTTTAGCATTTAATTATATATATTTTTTATTAATTCATTTATTTACTTGTGTATTTCTACATTTATTTATTTATTTATTCATATTTATTTATTCATTTATTTATTTATGTATTTCTGCATTTATTTGTTCATTTATGCATTTCTACATTTATTTATTCATATATTTATTTATTCATTTATTTATTTATGCATTTCTACATTTATTTATTTATGCATTTACGTATTTAATTATTCATTTATTTATTTATTTATTTATACTTAAGTCATTTCTCATCCTCCATACACCAGTACTTCTAAAACATAAAACATAATATTATTTCTGTTTTACAAATATTCAAATTATCACAGAAGTATTGATATCAAAGTTTACAGTTCAGATATAACGATAGTTTTGAAAGTAACTTGGCACTTTAAATAACGGTTGTATTGATTATACCAATGACTGTTAAAAAATGTATTTGTATTTGTAAAATGTATTTGATTAAATCATTCCTTCAAAAGATTCCTTCAAAAATGCTGATTCATCCAGTAATGAAACAAGTAGTTACTAGTTACTGAATCATTCATTCAAAACAAATTTTAAAACAAAATAAAATTCAAATGAAACATTTTTAAATAGACCGCAGCAATTCATATTTTGAAATGTTTTGTGAAGTCTCAATGAAACCACATTAAACCATCTTAAACCTGTCACTCCTGAAGCGTTTGCATAGAGAGTGTGTTTTACATGAGCGACACACGCTTCAGTGCTCTGCATGTGTTTATAACTCTGTCAAACATCAAACATGATCAACAACTGTTTTTCACTAGAACTGAACAGAAATAACTTTCATCACCATATTGATCTGGACGCTGGCAGTATTATGTCGAGGTTTGTGTCAGAAAGATTACATACATTATTTATTCATTTTTTTTATGTGTTGTGAAGATATATGGTTGTAAAAGTGTTTGTGATTTTTCTCTCTCTTGTCAGAGTCTGTTGGTCAGGTGACAGTGACTCAAACTCCCTCAGAGCTGCTCTCTCAAACTGGACAATCAGTCACTGTGACCTGTAAAACTAGCAGTGATCCAGACTGCTGTTATGGTGATGGAAAACCCGCTCTGAGCTGGTATTTACAGAAACCTGGAGAAGCTCCTAAACTCCTGATTTATTACACAAACCGCCTCCAGTCAGGAACTCCATCTAGATTCAGAGGCAGTGGATCTAACAGAGATTTCACTCTGACCATCAGTGGAGTCCAGACTGAAGATGCTGGACATTATTACTGTCAGAGTGTACACTACATCAACAGTAACTGGGTGTTCACACAGTGATAAAGAGTCGTACAAAAACCTCCGTCAGTCAGAGTCACAGTGACTGAACTGATACTGCAGCTGCTCACACACTTTCACACACTACTGACACACAGAGGACAAACGCAAGAACTACACATGAGCTCAAAACTGACTTATGATTGAAATCAGCTCTATTAGACTGTGATCTGTCCTGTGATAAATGGGTTTGACTCTAATATGCTCAGAGTCAGAGAAAAACTGATATCAAATCAAACAAAACCCAAATTTTTCCTTAGTTCAAGTGTTCAATACTGTACACCTGATAAACTTGCCTTGTCTTGCTTTATAAAACTACAACTGAAACACCATAACTGTCTCATCACTCGATGAGCAGAAGTGAAAGTGTTCCAGTTCAGAGCGTTGAACCGATCAAAGAGTGAAACTGTGAGTTTGAGGTGAAAATCACATTTGCATTGGCAGGTTTAGTGATCGTGATCCTCTCAGAATAGAGCAGCTCCGTCTCCAGTGACCGTGTTCAAACCCCAAGAGCTTCATTTGACATTTACTGCTAAATGCAGCTGTTCTCAACTATTACAATCAGTCAAAAGCAGCTGAAACTTTAGTGCAGGACTTTGAATGAACGACACACTGATCAATAATGCAGTCCAACACAAATGTAACGCGTTCAGAAGCTTTATTGAATGAACAGCAATGGCAGCACATTGAAAGACTGCTTCAGTATTGAGCTGTAAATCACGTGACTGCTGTGAATCCTGCCGGACGCTCGGATACGGCTCGTCTCGACTGGAGAAACATCAGCACTCGGAGCTCTTGAGGAACGAGGCCTCCTGATCAGCTCCGTCATGTGTTACTCTGCAGACGAAGCGATCTGCGCCTTCCCAGCGTGCTTTGCTGAGGCTCAGGACGCTGCTGCGGCTGTAGCGTCCGTCCCGCTCGCTCTCTGCGCTGGTCTGAACCCCCTCGGTGACCTCTGACCCGTCCAGCGTCCAGCTCACCGTCGCCCCCTGTGGAGAGTAAGAGCTGAGCAGGCAGAGCAGTGCGGCTGAGTCTCCAGAGATCTGCAGAGAAGAGGGCGGCAGCAGAGACACGGAGGGCTTCACTGCGGGACCAGCTGCACAAACACACAAACACACACAAGCAGACATGAACAACTGTAGAAATTATGATAATTTGACTTCAAATATGTTACATTTTAAAATGATCCCCAGAATGATTTTGAAAAATATTGTCCAAGTAAATTGATGATTATTTTGTGATGTCTAAAATGTGAAAACAAATTTAAATGATCATTTCAGTATTAATTATTAAAATATTATGCTATTCAGACGATCACAATCATAAACAACAGATTCAAATTTGATATTTTAAATAGTTTAAAAGACAAATTTTCAAAATGCTCTTTAACTAAGTTTCTTTTTGTCTGATGACCCCAACAAAATTATATTTTGTCCATATTATAAAACTTTTGTTTCATGCATTTAAAACTCTTAATTGTTAAATTTACCAAGAGTTACATAAAAAATTATGTATATATCAAGAAATAATTGAATAGATTGTCCACATGAAAAACGATTAATATATTGTGATTTCTTCATATGATCTGGAAAAAAAAAAAAACATAATAATTTCAGTATTAATTATATATATATATTTAAAATTCTTCATTTTTTTTGATACTCACAATCAATCATAATTTCCAGCAGTTTCAATTATACATTTTTTAATTCTGTTAAGACACTTACAATCATAATCACCAGCAAACTTAATAATTTAAACTATTAATTTTTAAAATGCTTATTAACTAAATTTGTCTTTGTCTGATGATGACACACACAATTATATTTATTTTGTCTGTATTATTAAACTTTGGTGTCATGACTTTAAAAACCCTTAATTGTTAAATTTACCATTAATTATAGACATAATTATATATATCAAGAAATAATTGAATATATCATAAAATACTGCCATCCATACATTAAAATACAATCGAATGTCACCAATAAGTTAAATTATTCATGTAAAATGAAGAATTATGTAAATGAATTATTAAGGAAACTTTTAAAAAAAAAAATTCTAATAAATGAATAATCTTTTTAACAAATGTTTGCTGAAATAATCAAAAAACAAAATAAAACGAATGAATTAAAATATCATACTTTTTTTAGATAATTTGAGAAAGACTTACTTCTGATCACCAGTTCAGTTCCTCCACCGAAAGTCCACCACAGTGCTTCATTCTAGTGAAAGCGTCGTACAAAAACCTCCGTCACACTCAAACGAACACAAACTCCAGCAGAGAAAGAGACGAACGACACTCACACACACTGATATGAGACTCAACAGCAGCTCTTCTCTACATCAAATAATGATTATTGGACTGAAGTCACTTTCACAGAAACAGCCTCATCATCTCTAAACGTCTTTTTGATGCATGAAAACTATTAAATCTGAATAAATAATATAATCAGAAAGACTGTACTGATCATCACACATCTTTATGGGAGTTTCTAAATGATTGTGTATTTCTCAAAGCATTTTAATAAGTTTTGTTGACCTGTGACCTCTGGAATGACCTTTGCCCTCTCATGAAGTTCACAGTGAAATACTTGTTTCTTTCAGAGATGCAACTCTGTCATTGATTCATCAGAAACCTGAAGTCTGAACCAGAGAATGAATGAAAAATAAATGATTTATAAACTTGTACAGAAGTGAAAACACGTCTATTGGATCATGAGAATAAAACACATTTAAAGCCTCAAAACTGATCAGTTTCATCTGCATGTGCTCATTTTCATGTGTGTTTTACTCCAGCAGGGTTTTTCTCAGAGAGTCACTTTGCATGGGCTCATGCTTCAGCGCTCCGAGTGTTTATAGCGTTCAGACTCAAACACTTTATAACACACTGCTGTTTACCACGGTACAAAACCAACAAACACCATGAATCTCTTCAGCAGCTTCATCTGGATTCTGGCAGCTTTTATTCCAGGTAACAGACGTGAAAGCTTGTCATTTTTGAGGCTTTAATGTTCATTTCATCTGATTCAACACATTAATGTTGTTCTCAACAGCATCCAGAGGAATCACTGTGACTCAGCCTGAAGTTGTGACTGTTTCTGAAGGACAAAACGCCAATATAGAGTGTAAAACTGATACTGGGATAGATGGCTGGGGTTTAGCTTGGTATCAGCAGAAACATGGAGAAGCTCCTAAACTCATTATTTATTCTGTAGATGAGCTTTATGATAGCAGTTTAAGTCGATTCAGTGGGAATGGAGAACAAGGTGGAACAGATTTCACTCTGACCATCAGTGGAGTCCAGACTGAAGATGCTGGACATTATTACTGTCAGAGTGAACACAGTGACTATGTGTTCACACAGTGATAAAGAGTCGTACAAAAACCTCCGTCAGTCAGAGTCACAGTGACTGAACTGATACTGCAGCTGCTCACACACTTTCACACACACTCAACAGTGAAGAAACACAAATATGATCTTACTGAACATCAATTTTGTTGAGCTGAATCCATTTTTAACCTTTTTGATTGTGATTTTTTTAGAGGACATTTTTGTCTCCTGCTACCTATTACACCCTTTATGTAGAAATTCAGTCACTTTTGATCTTCACTTTAGTGGATATTTTTCATCCTTCACTTTACACTTTTTTATTTTCTGCATTTATGATTTATCCTCATTCTTCGTTCTAAATGGAATCATCATCAGCATCATAAACATGTTCTGCTTGATCAGTTTAATAAGTCTACTGGTTTATTAAGTTCATCCCTCATAATACAGATATTAACAGCATCATACAAACACATTCCTCAATTTCAGAACAGATGACAATAATTTATATTAATATGCATGTATAGAGGAATTAGCAATTTTATAAAAATAAAATTATTTATTTATTTATTTATTGGGGGGGGTGAAGAGACTGGATATAGTGCCAGACACAAGTCCAAATAAGTTAAATACACAAACTATACTTTTTTTGAATTTTTAAAGCTTTGAATAGATTATGGGTATGGTTATAATGTTTATGTACTGTATCTATTTACCTATGGTGTGATCAATGTCCGTATATTATAATGATTAGAGTGATAACACACAGGTGTATGCTGGGAAACACGGCACTGATGAAGGACTGATTTTGCATTCATTGCAATTTTTGCACTTTATTTGTGGCCTCTAGATAATAAACTCTTGTGAGCTTTTATGGCCATTTTTCAAGTGCAGATCTTATTTGTTTTTGGATCTTGGAGCTATTTCTGGATCTTGTGTATTAAATTTTTTTGGACTTGTGTCTGTTGCTACACTTTTCCAGTCTCTTCAACCATATATATATTTTTTTTATTTATTTTATAAATATTTTTAAAAGTGAAGATGTTTCTATCATGTGTGACGCGACTCACAATCAAACTCAGTTGATTCAGTGATCGACAGAGACTCGTGTGTGATGATCCTCATGTCTGTTCAGAAACGGCAGGAACACACGTGGATTTGGTGTAAATTTGGGGATTAACAGTGACGTTTCAATCCAACTACAGTAAAAATATTCTCAGAGTCTCACAGCAGATATTCAGAAAAATATGTATGATGTATTCAATCATTCAATTGAATTGAATGATACAATTTTTAGCAGTTTGGCTGTTACAAGATTGAATGTTATGAACAGGACTGAATTTAATATGTTCCCACTTCAGTATGTCTTCAGGGAAATGATCTGGAGTGCGTTTGCATATTGATCAGATGCTTCAGTGCTCTGAGAGTGTTTATAGTGCTGTGAGTTTAACACTTCATCACTGACACACACAACAATCTTCATCAACATGACCTTCATCATCATCTTCATCTGGACTCTCACAGCGTTTGCTCAAGGTTTGTGGAGCACAAGATTGATATGAATTCATTTCTTCAAGTATACTGTCAAAGTTTTGAGTTGATTTTCTTCTTGTTGTGTGTTTCAGAGTGTAGAGGACAGATCACCGTCACTCAGAGTCCCTCAATGACAGCAGTTCAACCAGGACAAACTGTGAACATCAACTGTAAAACCAGCACAGATGTGTATTATCATAGTTCTTATGGACATTTTTTAGCCTGGTACTTACAGAAACCCGGAGAAGCTCCTAAACTCCTGATTTATAGAGCAAGCAACCTCCAGTCAGGAACTCCATCTAGATTCAGTGGCAGTGGATCTAACAGTGATTTCACTCTGACCATCAGTGGAGTCCAGACTGAAGATGCTGGACATTATTACTGTCAGAGTTTCCACTACATCAACAGTAACTATGTGTTCACACAGTGATAAAGTCGTACAAAAACCTCCGTCAGTCAGAGTCACAGTGACTGAACTGATACTGCAGCTGCTCACACACTTTCACACACACTCAACAGCAGACGGTTTTCAAACACACAGATCTAAACATTCTTCTACAAATGTTTTCTCTCTCACAAACTTTCACCAAGTCAAGTCAGCAGACCAAACACATCTGAAACCAGACAAAATGGACCTGATGGACTTGTTTTTGTTTATGATACTAATTTATCATTGGCTTATTACAAAGATTTTGGCCCAGATCCGGCCCACATCTGGCACATGCGAAATGATGATCTGAGCCACATGTGGCAGGAATGATGGCACTTGGGCGGACCGCTCCTGTTTGCTAGATCTGGGCCACAAGCAGGCCATAGCAATGCCACATGTTAGCCAAGAGCAAAGAAATAAACCAGAACGACCTTATCTGAGCCACAAAATCTTATATATTTATAGAGTCATCTCAGCATTATCAAGCCTGTTATCAAGCAGAATCACTGAAGGAAAGAAGGAAGAAAGAGATGAGCAGAAACACAAGAACTACAACTGACTTCAGCCACAGCCTTAGAGGAAATCAACTGAAGATAAAAGACATTAAACCTCTGAAGATCTGATTAAACAACTCCACAAACAGCATTACCAGCTTCACTTATTACTAACCAGACTGACAGACGTCTACAGCAGTTCTTATTGAGAATTAACAGAAGTTTAACTCTCGTGTTTGTTTCATTTGAGGTTACCATGATGGTGATTGGTGTTTCCATTAGTTGGCCTCTTAACTTTTTTTTTTTTTTTTTTTTTAATTATATTTGTCTTCTCTGGCTGCTGTGATAATGTTTGTCAAATGTTAGCAGTAGCAAAGAAAACTGGCATTTTTTTATGATTAAAGGTTGTTTTAGTTAATGAAGTGTGCAGTTTGCAGTGTTCCAAATTTAGGTTTAAGGTAAAAGGTATGGTGGATCAAGGTCTACATCCATATCAGCACTGAGCTAAACTAAATCATCCACTACACGTTCCAAACGAAACAGAAGGTAGTTGCTTGGTGCATGATGGTGCTTAAAAAAAACGTATTTACGTATTTATTTATTCATTTATTTATTTATTTATTTATACTTAAGTCATTTCTCATCCTCCATACACCAGTACTTCTAAAACATAAAACATAATATTATTTCTGTTTTACAAATATTCAAATTATCACAGAAGTATTGATATCAAAGTTTACAGTTCAGATATAACGATAGTTTTGAAAGTAACTTGGCACTTTAAATAACGGTTGTATTGATTATACCAATGACTGTTAAAAAATGTATTTGTATTTGTAAAATGTATTTGATTAAATCATTCCTTCAAAAGATTCCTTCAAAAATGCTGATTCATCCAGTAATGAAACAAGTAGTTACTAGTTACTGAATCATTCATTCAAAACAAATTTTAAAACAAAATAAAATTCAAATGAAACATTTTTAAATAGACCGCAGCAATTCATATTTTGAAATGTTTTGTGAAGTCTCAATGAAACCACATTAAACCATCTTAAACCTGTCACTCCTGAAGCGTTTGCATAGAGAGTGTGTTTTACATGAGCGACACACGCTTCAGTGCTCTGCATGTGTTTATAACTCTGTCAAACATCAAACATGATCAACAACTGTTTTTCACTAGAACTGAACAGAAATAACTTTCATCACCATATTGATCTGGACGCTGGCAGTATTATGTCGAGGTTTGTGTCAGAAAGATTACATACATTATTTATTCATTATTTTTATGTGTTGTGAAGATATATGGTTGTAAAAGTGTTTGTGATTTTTCTCTCTCTTGTCAGAGTCTGTTGGTCAGGTGACAGTGACTCAAACTCCCTCAGAGCTGCTCTCTCAAACTGGACAATCAGTCACTGTGACCTGTAAAACTAGCAGTGATCCAGACTGCTGTTATGGTGGAAAACCCGCTCTGAGCTGGTATTTACAGAAACCTGGAGAAGCTCCTAAACTCCTGATTTATTACACAAACCGCCTCCAGTCAGGAACTCCATCTAGATTCAGAGGCAGTGGATCTAAGAGTGATTTCACTCTGACCATCAGTGGAGTCCAGACTGAAGATGCTGGACATTATTACTGTCAGAGTTATCACAGTGGTGGTGTGTTCACACAGTGATAAAGAGTCGTACAAAAACCTCCGTCAGTCAGAGTCACAGTGACTGAACTGATATTGCAGCTGCTCACACACTTTCACACACTACTGACACACAGAGGACAAACACAAGAACTACACATGAGCTCAAAACTGATTTATGATTGAAATCAGCTCTATTAGACTATGATCTGTCCTGTGATAAATGGGTTTGACTCTAATATGCTCAGAGTCAGAGAAAAACTGATATCAAATCAAACAAAACCCAAATTTTTCCTTAGTTCAAGTGTTCAATACTGTACACCTGATAAACTTGCCTTGTCTTGCTTTATAAAACTACAACTGAAACACCATAACTGTCTCATCACTCAATGAGCAGAAGTGAAAGTGTTCCAGTTCAGAGCGTTGAACCGATCAAAGAGTGAAACTGTGAGTTTGAGGTGAAAATCACATTTGCATTGGCAGGTTTAGTGATCGTGATCCTCTCAGAATAGAGCAGCTCCGTCTCCAGTGACCGTGTTCAAACCCCAAGAGCTTCATTTGACATTTACTGCTAAATGCAGCTGTTCTCAACTATTACAATCAATCAAAAGCAGCTGAAACTTTAGTGCAGGACTTTGAATGAACGACACACTGATCAATAATGCAGTCCAACACAAATGTAACGCGTTCAGAAGCTTTATTGAATGAACAGCAATGGCAGCACATTGAAAGACTGCTTCAGTATTGAGCTGTAAATCACGTGACTGCTGTGAATCCTGCCGGACGCTCGGATACGGCTCGTCTCGACTGGAGAAACATCAGCACTCGGAGCTCTTGAGGAACGAGGCCTCCTGATCAGCTCCGTCATGTGTTACTCTGCAGACGAAGCGATCTGCGCCTTCCCAGCGTGCTTTGCTGAGGCTCAGGACGCTGCTGCGGCTGTAGCGTCCGTCCCGCTCGCTCTCTGCGCTGGTCTGAACCCCCTCGGTGACCTCTGACCCGTCCAGCGTCCAGCTCACCGTCGCCCCCTGTGGAGAGTAAGAGCTGAGCAGGCAGAGCAGTGTGGCTGAGTCTCCAGAGATCTGCAGAGAAGAGGGCGGCAGCAGAGACACGGAGGGCTTCACTGCGGGACCAGCTGCACAAACACACAAACACACACAAGCAGACATGAACAACTGTAGAAATTATGATAATTTGACTTCAAATATGTTACATTTTAAAATGATCCCCAGAATGATTTTGAAAAATATTGTCCAAGTAAATTGATGATTATTTTGTGATGTCTAAAATGTGAAAACAAATTTAAATGATCATTTCAGTATTAATTATTAAAATATTATGCTATTCAGACGATCACAATCATAAACAACAGATTCAAATTTGATATTTTAAATAGTTTAAAGACAAATTTTCAAAATGCTCTTTAACTAAGTTTCTTTTTGTCTGATGACCCCAACAAAATTATATTTTGTCCATATTATAAAACTTTTGTTTCATGCATTAAAAATTCTTAATTGTTAAATTTACCAAGTTACATAAAAAATTATGTATATATCAAGAAATAATTGAATAGATTTTAAAGTACTGCAGTGAATACATGAAATGAATGAAATGTTAGCAATAATTAGATTTTAAATTATTCATGTAAAATTAAAAATGATATTTAAAAACAATATGAAATTATAAAATTTAAATAATGAAATGAATGAAAAGATATATTCATATTTAGAAGTTACAGAACTTTTTAATCTCAATCTATTTTTTAAAAACATTGTCCACATGAAAAACAATTAATATATTGTGATTTCTTCATATGATTTGGAAAAGAAAAAAAAAACATAATAATTTCAGTATTAATTATATATATATATTTAAAATTCTTCATTTTTTTTTGATACTCACAATCAATCATAATTTCCAGCAGTTTCAATTATACATTTTTTAATTCTGTTAAGACACTTACAATCATAATCACCAGCAAACTTAATAATTTAAACTATTAATTTTTAAAATGCTTATTAACTAAATTTGTCTTTGTCTGATGATGACACACACAATTATATTTATTTTGTCTGTATTATTAAACTTTGGTGTCATGACTTTAAAATCCCTTAATTGTTAAATTTACCATTAATTATAGACATAATTATATATATCAAGAAATAATTGAATATATCATAAAATACTGCCATCCATACATTAAAATACAATCGAATGTCACCAATAAGTTAAATTATTCATGTAAAATGAAAAATAATGTAAATTAATTATTAAGGAAACTTTTCACAAAAAAAAATTCTAATAAATAAATAATCTTTTTAACAAATGTTTGCTGAAATAATCAAAAAACGAATGAATTAAAATATCATACTTTTTTTAGATAATTTGAGAAAGACTTACTTCTGATCACCAGTTCAGTTCCTCCACCGAAAGTCCACCACAGTGCTTCATTCTAGTGAAAGCGTCGTACAAAAACCTCCGTCACACTCAAACGAACACAAACTCCAGCAGAGAAAGAGACGAACGACACTCACACACACTGATATGAGACTCAACAGCAGCTCTTCTCTACATCAACATGATTGAGCTGAAAAGAGACACTAAATATTCATCTTGAAATGAAATACTTGTTATTGTATGAAGGATGAAATCATTGGTTTACAGTCAGTCCAAAAATGCATCTGTCATTTACACTAAACACGTATTCACTCTCTTATAATGGCATCTTTATCAATCTTTAGATGGCCATGGCTTGTTGACCTCTGACCTGATCTGTGACAGAATTTAAATGCTACAATGTCAGACTTTACATGAAATTGCTGATTAAAACAGTAATTGTGGGAAAAAGCTGCAAAACAATGTAATTCATGGCTGTCTGTAAAAAGAGGTTAATTAGTAAAGATATTGCATGAACAAAATGACAAAACAGTGTTTCTGCTGTCTTCAGGGAAATGATCTGGAGTTCATTTGCATATTGATCAGATGCTTCAGTGCTCTGAGAGTGTTTATAGTGCTGTGAGTTTAACACTTCATCACTGACACACACAACAATCTTCATCAACATGACCTTCATCATCATCTTCATCTGGACTCTCACAGCGTTTGCTCAAGGTTTGTGGAGCACAAGATTGATATGAATTTATTTCTTCAAGTATACTGTCAAAGTTTTGAGTTGATTTTCTTCTTGTTGTGTGTTTCAGAGTGTAGAGGACAGATCACCGTCACTCAGAGTCCCTCAATGACAGCAGTTCAACCAGGACAAACTGTGAACATCAACTGTAAAACCAGCACAGATGTGTACAGATGGAGTGATGGAGATGAAGGTTTAGCCTGGTACTTACAGAAACCTGGAGAAGCTCCTAAACTCCTGATTAGATATGCAAAAAAACTCCAGTCAGGAACTCCATCTAGATTCAGTGGCAGTGGATCTAACAGAGATTTCACTCTGACCATCAGTGGAGTCCAGACTGAAGATGCTGGACATTATTACTGTCAGAGTTTCCATTGCAGAACAAATTCTGGTGGCTCTTGTGTGGGTGATCTTACATTCACACAGTGATAAAGAGTCGTACAAAAACCTCCGTCAGTCAGAGTCACAGTGACTGAACTGATACTGCAGCTGCTCACACACTTTCACACACACTCAACAACAGACACTCCAAATTATAAAGAGATTTTCTTAGAAATGTTTCTTTAGATCACTGTAAACTGAACACAATCACAAAACTTTAGCAAATGTAGCTGTAAACAGAGGCATGTATGTTCATTCATCTACAACTGTCAATCATAACGCAAGAGCAGCATATAAACAGCAGCTTACGTCACTCCAGTGAGAATATTCTTCATTCTTCATCACTCCATTTCCACCTTTATGTCCGTTTTAATCCATTTCATTGATGTACATAGTCGAGTCTTGTGACAGAAACAGATCCTCCATCATGGACACGACAGATGTGTTTACCTGCAGCATTAGTGCTGGTGATTTACAGCGACTCTTTCTGCAAGTTACATAGTTACGCCAGTAGATGGAGACAAGAGACTGACTTTATAAATTAATCAATTAATTATTAATCAACTGATTTGTTCAAAACACCCAATCATTCAGGAAAGAAACAAGCATATTTGATGGCTCTGTCCCAATGAAGGGTCCCACATGTTCGTTCTGAAGGCCAACCAATGAAATTATCCTTCACAGCCGCACTGAAATGTTATTGGTCCACGCTATAGTCAGTCTTTGAAGGCAGGAAATCACTCACACGCTTCAAAGAGAAACTTCAGTAAACAACTCCTTTTTTCCCCTTTATTAATTTAATTATTGCCTACAATTTTATTTTATTTCATATATATGGCTCAGAATATCTAGTCAAACAGTGAAACTGAGTGGAGTTAAACTCCTTTGCATCACATTTGTGATTGTGTTCCTCTGAGAATTGAGCAGATCTCGTTTCATCATGTATCTGCAGGTGTTTTCATGCTCCACTGAGTGAAGTTTATTCATAAAATGTGAGCAAAAGTTACCAGTGGCTTTCCATTAGGATTCAAGAGAAAACTAGGAGAAATTCTCTAAAAGCAAGAGAAACAACATGCTGCTCACTGAAGAAGAAAACAGTCAAAGAAAATCACATCATTATTCCATAAACACATTAATGCTCACAAACTCCTACACATGAAAAGAGAAAATGTTCAGAATACATTTCACATTCTGGTAAATATGCTGATTAATTATTAAAGCTGCAGTCCGTAAATTTGCCTCTTTGTCTCCATCTCTGTTTGAAACCTGCAATTGCAGTTATTTGTGGAATTATCTTCCTTACATGGGTTGTGCATCGGCACGGCTCCTCAGCACGGACGAATCCAATGTTTTGAGGTGTATGTGTGGCTGTCAGTCACCGCACCAGTGTGGATCTTCACTGTACTTCAGAATTACAGATTCTATGTCTTGGAAGTATGTTCAAAATAAGAAGTTTCACCGGAAAATGTCATCTGAACAAGTACGTAACATGTCTGCCACTTTTGTTCTGAACTACAGAAAAAAAAAAAAGTTTTACAATAAATCGCACTACCAATAATGATTAAATCTAACGATTACAAAGTTAGCTCGGATCACGTCAAACTGTGCAAATTAATATTATTGTTATACTTTGTTCTCAAATGTTAACAACATCATCATTGTGTGGATATGTAGTGTGTATTAGTGTTATCTGTAGATTTCAATTTCTGTACAGTCTAATCTCTAATCGTCATACCATTCAAATTTAATCTAAAGAAATTGTTCTTTTAACCTCAAAAAGCAACTTAAAGGATTAGTTCACTTTCAAATAAAAAAAAATTAAGGTTTTTGATGAAAACATTCCAGGATTTTTTTTTTTTTTAATTTTCTAATTTCTGCAATACAGCTGGATCTCATGTCACTGAAACACTGGGTTTGTAATGTTAACGTATTAATGGCACAAAAACTTTATACATTTGAACAACATCAGTGATTCAGGCTATTTCACAATGAATATATAAGTAATAAGTGAAGCTGGTAATGCTGTTTGTGGAGTTGTTTAATCAGATCTTCAGAGGTTTAATGTCTTTTATCTTCAGTTGATTTCCTCTAAGGCTGTGGCTGAAGTCAGTTGTAGTTCTTGTATTTCTGCTTCTTTTTTTTCTGTTTCCTTCTTTCCTTCAGTGATAATTTCTGCTTGATAACATGCTGAGATGACTCTATAAATAATATATAAATATTTTGTGGATCAGATAAGGTCCAGTTCTGGTTTATTTCTTTGCTCTTGGCTGACATGTGGCATTGCTATGGCCTGCTTGTGGCCCAGATCTGGCAAACATGAGCGGTCCACCCAAGTGCCATCATTCCTGCCACATGTGGCTCAGATCATCATTCCACATGTGCCAGATGTGGGCCGGATCTGGGCAGACACAAAGTTGCTATCTGGGTCTGCACTGGTCTGAACCTTCTCTGTGACCTCTGACCCATCCACAGTCCAGCTCACCTGCACCCCAGTATGTAAGGGAATATGTGTGGGTTTTGGTTCAATGTTGTGACCACGTTATCTGACATGACACAGTTCAGAAAGTCTCAGAGAAGGTCTGATGATGTTCTTTCTACAGAATAAACTCAACCTGTATTCAACCCCCTGATGTGTTTTATACACGTTTGTTTCTCACAGCTATAGAAAGTGTTTCTGGATTGGTGTTTCTGAGCTGTAAAGGATCCCAAAGACAATTCAAGCTACAAGCTAAACTTATTATGCTACAGAGTGTACACGTGCACTGAAGCTATCCAAAGGCCAAGTGTTTGTCTTATGTTGGCCATATACCCTGTTAAGTAAACTTTACAGGGCATGTACCTTTTGGCTCAAACAATGACTTTAGGCCAGAACTAAAGTACCTGTTTGTCACTTTTGCAGCCGTTACAGTTACACACACAGGAGCCCCATCGAATAAATTCATCACTGTATTACCTGTCCTTGTTAATCACTGTCCTGTTCATCACTGGTACTTCTGTCTGTTCACACCATCCTCTAGTGGTGCAGTGGTGTAGTGCAAGATAACAGGAATACATCTGTTGAAGCTGTTTTCTCACTCCAGTTTTGCTCTGAAGGGTTTCTGTCATCAGTACGGCTGTGATCACCTGCGGTCTCGTACCTGCAGCCGAATTACAGTCGAGCTGATGATGCTTAGATAATGATAATATAGTTTTAAAACATTTTATCTTATCACAATTTAAATTGGTCCTAAATTTTCGACCTCAGATCACTATCACTGTTTTTCACAGAATATTTTTGTTTTACAAATATTCATATGATCACAGAAAGACACAGAAAGTTTATAGTTCAGATATAACAGTAGCGATCAAAATAGTGCAAATGACCTTTTGAAAGTAACTTGCCGCTTAAAATAATGATTGTATCAATTAGATTGTTACACCAGTAGGTGGCGACAAATAGCTGTTAAAAATGTATTTGTCATTGAATCAGTAATTCAAGAGATTTGTTCAAAAATGCTGATTCAAACAGTAATGAAACAAGTGAAGTATTTATGAGTGATTCACTGAATCATTCATTCAAAACCAATTTTTAAAAATAATTCATTCAAAGTAATTAAACATTTTTAAATAGAAAATTAATATTTTGTTCAAACCTCTAGTAGGCTACATTCCATGTTTAATCATCTTTTCAGAACCATAGGAGAATCGTGATCTCTATTTTAAACAAAAAATGAGATTCTCAATATATTTAATCAAAACATTGATTTATTCAGGAATGTGCTGATCAGCAATATGTTCGTTTGGAGCTATTTTAACTGGACCGAAAAACAAACTAAATACTCTTAATACGGAGTCTAAAAAAGTAAATTACTCATTAGTCACTTTTTGTTTACTGAACTATTGTATAAAAGCAATATCACATTCTCAGTCGTGATGTTGGTCTGACATTCACACTAAACAGCGCTCTTGTTCGTTATGTTATTTCAATAAATGATTAAATTAACATGTGAACTCATGAAATGTTTTGTGAAGTTTGAAAACTGTCACTCCTGAAGCGTTTGCATAGAGAGTGTGTTTTACATGAGCGACACACGCTTCAGTGCTCTGCATGTGTTTATGTAACCCGGGTAGGGTTATTATTATGATTATTGCTGAGTTAATAACAGAATGGGTTAATGCTGGGTAAAATAAACAAGTTATTATTGAGTAAATACTATCTAATTCATGAGGAGGGTTCATTTGGAATGGATGGGAGTACATGTTTATGTACATGTGATATTATGTGTTTCAGTTAAATACATTTTCAAGCACTGTTTCTTTAAAGCAATTTTAAGTTTTGATGACCTGTGACCTCTGGAATGACCTTTGCCCTTGCATGGAGTTCACAGTGATGTTGTTTCTTTTAGTAATGCAACTTGGATGAATCATCAGAAAGCCTCTAAACTCATGATTCCATGTTTCTGAATCATAACATGAGAAAAGATCCTAAACACTGTTAGTTTTATTTGCATTTTCTGCTGTAACACAGATTTACATAGAGATTATTTGCATCGCAGCACAAGCTTCAGGAGGTTTTATAACTCTGTTTTTATAAGAACTTTATAACTCTCTGAGTTTAAAACACTGAGAATCTGAACCAACAGCAACCATGAGCTTCTTCACCATCTTCATCTGGATATTAACTATCTACTGTTTCACAGGTGAGGAAATATAAAGTTAACATACTCTATTATAACTGATTATTTGTGCAAGAAATATTGTTAAAATATTTAATTCTGAATTCTTCTTGATGTAGAATCGAGAGGTGAAGTGACAGTCACTCAGACGCCTGCAGTGAAATCTGTTCATCCAGGAGACTCAGTTACTGTATCCTGTAAAACCAGTCCTGAAGTCTATCAGGGTTGGGGTAATCAGCCTCTACACTGGTACTTACAGAAACCCGGAGAAGCTCCTAAACTCCTGATTTATTTAGCAAGCACCCGCCAGTCAGGAACTCCATCTAGATTCAGTGGCAGTGGATCTAAGAGAGATTTCACTCTGACCATCAGTGGAGTCCAGACTGAAGATGCTGGACATTATTACTGTCAGAGTTATCACAGTGGTGGTGTGTTCACACAGTGATAAAGAGTCGTACAAAAACCTCCATCAGTCAGAGTCACAGTGACTAAACTGATACTGCAGCTGCTCTGTAAAAAAATAAACATCACAAAACAGTGAAATGCAGGGCAGCAGAGGGCGCCAAACGTTTATCATTAATGAAAATGACGATCAATGACTGGCAAAAGTGTCTGCCAAACAAAAATTGTAAAATTAAGGTAAAACATCCAAATTCATATCCTAATTTTCTTTGAATGTTTTACAAAAAATAGTTATTTTACAGGCTTTTCTAGAATTATTATTGTGAAACATTCTCTGCAAAAAGTAAATCTCTTGCAGTTAACCATTAGCTGCCAACAACAACAACAACAACAACAACAACACCCCCTGTTGAGACCTTCCTGGCTTAGATTTATAAATATCTTTTTTTGGAGGATGTTCTGTTTAGCCAATCGCGGCGAGCTTTTAATCCACCAATCAAAACGCTCCTTACTGAACAGACTCAAGAAGCTCAACGCTGCGCTTGTACTGTGCATTGTTCCATGGTTGGGTCTTTTATGTAAAGACATTTTAATGGGTACTCTTTTTTTAGCACCTGATTACAATTTCTACAAAATCACATTATGGTTTATATCGTTTGCACAAAATACAGCTACAGCCTGCTGTCTTATACACCAAAGTTGCACATTCCCTGTTCATTCAGATCAATCTGTAATGTTACTAAATAAGTGTTAAATGTCCAGATATTTCATTTAATAACAACAATTATGTAATGTGTTCTGTTGTTGTTGTTATTAGCTTTCTTATATTATAACTGGTGTTTGTAGGAACACTTTGGTAATCACAGGATGAATGGGCGATAAACAATCAATAAAACAACGATTTCGATCATAAACTAAATACGGTTTGTAGTCAGTGGGTTCTAAAGTTACCATCGTGACCAGCTAGGGATGTCACAGATTATCTGTTATTATGTTTTATGTTTTAAAAGTACCGGTGCATATATATGTTTAACCTATCAGATGAATGTGCAAATGAACAAATGAATGTTTTAATACACTGCAGAATGACAAGCAGGTAGAACAGATCGTCATCACTATTGCTTTTGCAACATAAACCACTCAAAGCTGAAAGAAATGATGTCCAAATAGAGCTAGATAGAACCTACATTTGAAAAAAGATGTAGAGATTGCATTTTTAATGAAATAACTGGAGCACCGGTACTTTTAAAACATAAAACACAATATTATTTCTGTTTTACAAATATTCAAATTATCACAGAAGTATTGATATCAAAATGTATTTACATTTACATTAAATTATTCCATCAAAAGATTCATTCAAAAATGCTGATTCATCCAGTAATGAAACAAGTATTTATGAGTCACTGAATCATTCATTCAAAAGAAATTAAAAAAAAGAATAACAAAATTATTCAAATGAAATTTTTAAATAAACCGCAGCAATTCATATTTTGAAATGTTCTGTGAAGTCTCAATGAAACCACATTAAACCATCTTAAACCTGTCACTCCTGAAGCGTTTGCATAGAGAGTGTGTTTTACATGAGCGACACACGCTTCAGTGCTCTGCATGTGTTTATAACTCTGTCAAACATCAAACATGATCAACAACTGTTTTTCACTAGAACTGAACAGAAATGACTTTCATCACCATATTGATCTGGACGCTGGCAGTATTATGTCGAGGTTTGTGTCAGAAAGATTACATACATTATTTATTCATTATTTTTATGTGTTGTGAAGATATATGGTTGTAAAAGTGTTTGTGATTTTTCTCTCTCTTGTCAGAGTCTGTTGGTCAGGTGACAGTGACTCAAACTCCCTCAGAGCTGCTCTCTCAAACTGGACAATCAGTCACTGTGACCTGTAAAACTAGCAGTGATCCAGACTGCTGTTATGGTGATGGAAAACCCGCTCTGAGCTGGTATTTACAGAAACCTGGAGAAGCTCCTAAACTCCTGATTTATTACACAAACCGCCTCCAGTCAGGAACTCCATCTAGATTCAGTGGCAGTGGATCTAAGAGTGATTTCACTCTGACCATCAGTGGAGTCCAGACTGAAGATGCTGGACATTATTACTGTCAGAGTTTCCATTGCAGAACAAATTCTGGTGGCTCTTGTGTGGGTGATCTTACATTCACACAGTGATAAAGAGTCGTACAAAAACCTCCGTCAGTCAGAGTCACAGTGACTGAACTGATACTGCAGCTGCTCACACACTTTCACACACACTCAACAGCAATCATTTCTAATCAGTTATCTTTGGCCAAATTATGATTTCATCATTTCGCATATGATCAAAGATTGCGTAGGTGAACGTGTTTAGAGATTTTGGCTATAGAAAATAGAAATATTTAATTTAACTCCATTCAAATAAAAACGACTTTGTTCATGTTCGGTAAAAATTATTCGATCTTCTCATTACTTTCACAGTATCCTCTACCAGATCAGAAAAAACACAGAGATTGATAAAGCTCAAGAGCTCAATCTAATCAAATGATCTGGAAGTAATTAAATCCACAATCTCTTTTATGGCTTATTTTAAAAAGATCACAGATGAGGTTGTGTGAAAACAACAACATCGCATATACTTTCCGGTGTATACCCTACTTTACAGTATTCAGTAGATTCTCCACATCTTTTGATCAATACATTTCCATAACTTTTCCAGCTGTAATTTTAAAAATAATATTTCACTCACAAAAAAAAAAAAAAAAGAAAGAAAAAAGAAGAAGCAAATTTTATATAATAAAATATTTATCTTTGTTTTACATTTACGAACTTTTATCTTCTCTGTTCCTGATAGATTGTCTCTTGCTGCCCCCTGTTGGTCACTGGTCCCACAATGAATGTGTTCAAAAAAAAAAAAGAAGACGTTTTTCAATATTATGCAGAAGGAATGAAACTCATACAGGTTTGGAACATGCATATAAGGGAGAGTAAATAATGACAGATTGTCATTATTAGGTATATCCCTAAGATCTTAGTCAGGGTAGCCACATTTTATTTTTTGAGGGGAATGAAAACGAGGCTGTGAGGGATAGAATACGTTCAATGGATCGTACTGTTGTTTAAAGCTGCAGGCCGTGCATTTTTTTTAGTTAAAAATCATCCAAAATCATTTCTGAGCAAGTACATATAGGCTACCAGCTAGTGTTCAAAACTATCGCTTTACCTTACCCCGATTCACAACGATAAGCTTAATAATATTTTCCAATTCAAGCAGTACTGGTGGGTTTCCGCGGGAAATTCAAGCATTGCTGCCATTCGTCTTTGCGTCATTACGTCACTTCTGTTTACATTAAGAAGGAGTCCCAGCTAGTAGGCTATATCACATGAGGATGCTGCAGGGGACAGATAATTTATAGCCTTTTCTCACAGCATATGCAATAATTAAACGTATCATTTTGATGGCGGATTGTATGATATGAAAATGAGCGTTAGAGATTAAAGTGTATAGAAATTGAAATCTACAGGTAATGCTAATATAAACTAAATACACATAGTCATGCAATGCTGATGTTAACTTTAACTATTTGAGAACAAAGAATAGCAATATTTGCACAGTTTGATGTGATATGAGCTAAGCGATTATTAGATTTATAATAATTTTATTAGATTTAATCACCATTGGTAGCGTGATTTACTGTCATGCGTTTTATACCTCATTTAGTCAGAACAAAAATTGGCAGATTTGTTACTTACTTGTTCAGATGACATTTTCTAGTGAAAATTCTTATTTTGGTTATACTTCCAAGACTACAATCTGTGATTTCAAAGTACCTGTGTACAGTATCCACACCAGTGCGGTGACTGACAGCTACATATTCTCCTCAAAACATGATAGAGAGCCGTGCCGAGGAGCCGTGCTGAGGCACAATCCACGTAAAGATGATAATTCCACAAATATCTGCAATTGCAGGTTTCAAGTAGAGATGGCGACAAAGAGGCAAAACCTACGGACTGCAGCTTTAACAACATAACAGTTGTTCTGATGAGGAAATGTCTTTCCAAAGAAAAAGAAAAAAAGCAGTAGACAAAAAATATCCATAAAATAGTTTTGAAAGTTGTGAAAATGACGTGATCTAGGACCTTTACATAGTGCGTGCCATTGTAAAGACTGCAAGTCTATCCCTCACAGCCTCGTTTTTAATCTGCGTTTGCCTTTCCATTCATGTTCAACAAGTATTAAAAAAAAAAAGTATCTGCTTTAAATTGGCGTCTAATCTGACTAAAGGGGTAGTTCCAAAAATTTAAATTTTGTCATCATTTACTCAACCTCAAGTTGCTCCAAACCAAATTTGACAACCAAACCGTTGAACACAAAAGAAAATATTTTGAAGAATGTTGGTGACCAAACAGATGATGGACCCCATTGACTTCCATTGTAATTTTTTTTTTCTATACTATGGAAGTCAATTGGTCCCATCAACTGTTTGGTTGCCAACATTCTTCAAAATATTTCCTTTTGTGTTCAGCAGAAGAAAGAAATTTGTAAATATTTGGATTGGAACAACATGAGGGTGAGTAAATGATTAAAGAATTTTCATTTTTGGGTGAACTATCCCTTTAAGTCTTATTTAAGGTCGTAACTTTAACTCTGTTGGAAAGAATAAGACTCAATTCAACACATTTGCTACAAAAAGAAACAAAATAACATTTATTGAACATGCATCCAACCTAAACTCATTACACTTCGGGAATATTTGAACCAAGCTGGACGGACAGTTCAGGAACTGTGATGTCCAG
Organism: Elopichthys bambusa; assembly: GCA_037101425.1. Lineage (NCBI taxonomy): Eukaryota > Metazoa > Chordata > Actinopteri > Cypriniformes > Xenocyprididae > Elopichthys > Elopichthys bambusa. The sequence continues at coordinate 24,383,124 of CM074453.1, forward strand.
CGACTAACAAGGGCTCTCAGACCGCGAAAATACTGATACTAAACAGGAAGTGTGTGTTCGTGCCAGGAAACAGAAAACTCCCCAAAGGTCCAAGAGGGAAAAACAAAATCAATAGTGTGAAATAATTACTTACCTCTCGCTCTAACGCACAGACACACATAGTGAGACTAAACGAATAATAATACACCATAATGACGTCACCTGCACGCCACAGATTCTCCGTTTGTTTTTGTTGATTGGCAGATGAATGAATGTCTAAATATAGGCCGTGGATTAAACGCTTGTTACAAAAACGTTATAATCGGTATCCTGCTAGAATCCAAAGCTCGAAAAGCATCTTAGAAACATTCTACATATGTTAGAACTTTATACACTCGCATCCATTCTGCATATGATCTCATAGCGAATGCTTCTAAAAACAAACACGCCAACCTGCGCAACGCTCGCATGCACAGTTTCCTCTTTCATGAGTGATTATTAGTGATGTGTCATCAATAATGTTGCTTTTTAACATTCAATGATGAGGTTACAGCATCATAATGTGCAGGAAACATGTTTCAGATCGAAAGGAAGTGTCTGAACAAAACCTGCAGGATTATTCTGTATGATAAAGAAGGACAGCAGAAAGAGTTTGAATGACAGAGGGCGAGTAAGAGGGTCAGGTGACTCCTGCGGGGGAGATGCTCCACAGCAAAGCGCCACTGATTAAAGTGCATGAACATACAGGAGAGGACTCGATTGGGCATGAGGAAACTCTGCTGCAGTCCGCTCGAGTGTGTGTGTGTGTGTTTTCAGTAGTCCTCCACCCAGCCGTTCTCCTGGATGAAAGCGTCAATCACCTCCTTCATGGCCAGATTGGGGATCAGCTGATCTTGGGTCAGCGGGCTGCGGGTGACTGGGTCAAAATGGCCAACACGCTACAGAGAGAGAGAACATCAAATTAAAACTGCAGTTTTGTTGTTTTTTCATCGCTAAAGGATATTGATTTGGAGCAGACGTCACAGTTACGTCACTTGCAGCGGTGCGCGCATAGTGGTGGCAGAAAAGTAACGGTAACAAGCGGAGGAAAATGGGCAAAATCCACAGAAAACGTGTTGAATTGTGCCTTTGGATGTCAGAATCAGAATGCAAAAAATATAGTCTTTTTTATAGAATACTGTCGTTGAAGACGCCCTTTGAAGCTAAACACAGACGTTTATGTTGCAAGTCACAGACCGGACTGATGAAACCTGCAATGATTAGTCTACTATTAAAGCATGAATTTGATGTAAACAGTAAGTCTACATAATATTCACATATGCATGTCATAAGGGACATACATACTTAGCAGTTACAGCATGAAATAATATTTAAACCTATAACATTTTACAGAGATAACTTATAAACATAGCCTATAATATTATCTCACAATTCTGACCTTTTTTTTCCCTCGCATTTGCGTGTTTATATCTCCCAGTTCGGACTTTATATGAGTTTATATCACAATTCTGAGGGGAAAAAAGTCTGAATTGTGAGATATGAACTTGAAATTAACTTTTTTAAATTCCTTTATTCCATGGCTTTCACAGATTGCTACTGCAGAACTGTCATTTTCTGCCACCAGGTAGACTCCGCCCACACAATACATCATCGCTGTATTTGCAAACACAAAATAGATCTATACATGTAATGACACCACCTGGCTGCAAAAAGCATCTTTCTCCATTATAAAGTGTTATCATTTACAAAAAGATAATTACTAAATGAAAAACAAAAACAAGAAATGTTGCCTTGGCAACTAACTGAAATAAAATAAGTTGAAGTATTAAAATTACCAAATGTGAAAAAAAAAAAAAAAAAACTAAACAGAAACATTTTAAAGAAATAAAAACAACCCTAAACACAACAAAATTACAAAAACCTAAACTAGCATTAAAATAAAGAGTGAAAATATATAGATAAATAATAATTAAAAATATTCATAATTAATATATAATAGTATATAAATAATACTAAAATAACACTGAGAATTGTCTATATGATTACACTATAGGATTTTATATTTTTTTATTCATATCATTTTATAGAAAAGAGCAGAAACTAAAAATAAAACTAAAAAGGAAAATAAATTAAATAAAATTATAAAAAACTAAATATAGCTGCAAGCAGCAATTACTGGGGTTCAAGCTCTTTAAGGCCTTTAAGCACATGCGTAAAAAGGTTTTAAAAATGTTTTATATAGCGAGTATGTAACCACCCAGATCATAGATGGACCCAGATCATTTATAGCCAATACAGGCAATTTACCACAGGAAATATATTGTTTTTAAAGCCAAAAACTTAAGACAAAAGTTGGTTTTTGAAATAATCTCCAATATTTAACGAATGATTCGATGGACAGCGGTAGAGGCAAAGTTGCTAAGTATGAGGAGTTCTGCCATGTAGTAAGAATGCTGTGGGTGTGCACGAAAAATCGATCCTTTACGAACGTGAAGGCCTCTATGGTCGTTAGTCAAACAGGCCCAGCGAGTATGGCTTCAATCGGCCTCCGTCAACCTTGTCTGATAGCTGCTCAAACTTCACTAGCCGATGGCAAACTATTTTTTGAGATATGTCAATATAGGCAATCGTGGCACCTTGGATGAAGACACTGCATGTCCAATTTCAAGTCAATCGGATAAATGGTGAAGTACTTGCAGCCATTTTCGCCACGAATGGCAGCATATAGCGCCACCAAGTGGCCAGTCGCCATGTCCTTCTTCACATGACAACAGAATGAGCTCTTACATAGGTGTGCTGAGTTTGCTGAAAATATCTCATTCCCTTCACGAGTTACAGCCATTGTAGTAAAAGTGGCTCCAGTGGCCCTTAGGGACCGTGAATCAAAATTTCAACTTGACAATCAGGCAATAACAGGACAAACAAAAGACAAACAACAACAAAGACCTGGCAGCAGAGCCACATAGCTCAAAGATGGCTGATGAATGTGTTTTAGTGAGCAGACCTGTAGATGTTCCTCGATGTCCTTGCGATCGTAGGTGATGCCGCTAGGAGTAATGCAGGGTTCTCTCATGAGCTCAAAGCTGATCTTCCCGCACAGGTAATCTGGGATCTCTCTCTTCTGCACACATAATGTTACACAACATAAGAGTGAACAGCCAATCAAACACACTGTTATTTAATGTACAATTATTTGGAGCAGGATTTTAGACCAGTGATATTTCAGCGTGTGCGGAGTGATCGTCAAAATGTCTCGACACGGTCGTTTCATTTTGAAATGATTTCTTCATACCTTCCTCTTTTCATCTACTTGAGAAAAAAGCTCATCCATGTCCATCAAATATTTATCCTGCAGAGAGCAGCACAGGAAATGACATCAGTTCATCAATCATGCATGACTCGTCAGAGGTGTTTGTATATTTATATGCGCGTCTCACGTGTTTGGATTTGATCTTGCTGATCTCGCCTCCGTTCTGACTGTCCTCTGATGTCTTCTCTCTGCTGTCGTCCAGCTCTCTGAACACACACATAAAGACGGACAGACGTTACATCACTATCGTCACTGCACGGACTGACGCGAGCGTGACCTCTCACCTCTCTTTCTCTGCCAGGATGAGTTTGGTGAGATAGGCATGCAGCTCGTTTTCCTGGCTGATTCGTTTCTCTTCTATGCTGTTCCAGCGTTTTTTCTTGGCAATGCGAAGAGCACTTGGGATATCGTCTCCAAAATTCAGCCGCTGTTCCTTCGCCAGGTTATAGGCTGAAAACAAAGAGCAGTTTCATCACATTGCATTTCAACACATTTGACGTCTGTTTAGATGCCTGGATTATTTCTATGATGGTTTTAGAAATGCACCAGTATAGATCATTACTTATATCATTAGGTCAATAACAAATACATTGGCTGATATTAGATAATCGATTAAAGTAATTAAATTACAAAACAAGAGCTTCAAATGTGCTTCAAATGACACTAAAATCAAAATTTCTTATTCCTCATCCACTTGACTATGAAACCTTTTATAAAAACTAAATGGAAACTAATGTTCATAAATACAACATATATATATAACAATTAAATAGTCGATCATTTAAAGAAATTATTGGCCAATTTTACATTAGAAAGTCACCACATTTATCGCCCGCTGCATCCGTAGACCTTATTTTTCCAGCGTTAAAATCACCATATAATTAAATTGCATGGAAAACAGTGGCTTGAACATTCTTCAAACATTTTTTGCATTCAACAAAAGAAGGTAAGTCTGGTTTGGAAGAACGAGGGCAAGTAAATAATGACAGAATTTTCATTTTGGGGTCAACTATCCCTTTAAGCATCCTAAAAAAAAATCCAAATTCTAATTCAAATGTGTAAAGCTGATCTCTTATGATGCCATTTTAAAAGTTCATTGTTTTGTTTATTGGGTGTAATAGAATAAGTTAACATGCTTTAATGTTCAAACAACACAATATTTTTCACATACTCTACATTATTGCATCTCCTGTATCCCAGTCTGTCTGAAATGCGCTGATTTCTACAGAAAAGCCCAAAAGCTCAGAGTTCTCTGATTGGCCGACCTAGTACATTGTGATTAGCCAAACACCTTGAGTAGTGTGTTTTGGAAATATAACACCCCTTACCATAATCGCAAACTTCAGCTTCTAAGGCTTTAAAGGTTTAGTACATCTAAAAATGAAATTTCTGTCATTAATTAACACAAATTAAGATATTTTGATGAAATCCGAGAGGTTTTTTTATTCTCCATTTTCAAGCAAAGAAATTACCACATTCAAAGTCCAGAGATGTAGTAAGACATCGTTAAAATAGTCCATATGAGAGCCCATTCGGGTATTAAAGGCTATAAAACCAGAAGTACTGATAACAAATTGGCATTATATGCAGATGATGTAATTTTATTTATTTCTGAGCCCAAAAGTAGCATTCCAAATATCCTTAATTTGATTAATTTCTATGGGACATTTGCAGGATATAAAATTAACTGGGACAAGAGTGTGTTGATGCCAGTTACTATCAAGGATTTTTCTTGGCTTCATTATTTGCCCTTTAAGATTGCTTCAGAGCAATTCACATACCTAGGAATTGAGGTGACAAAAGTTTTCCAACTTAGTCAAGGCTAATTTTCAACCCTTGTTGTCAAAACTTAAATCCACGATCAGTTTTTGGAGAACACTTCCTATTTCTCTTGTGGGAAGGGTAAATGCAATCAAGATGATATTTCTCACGCAATTTTTGTATATGGTGCTGAACATTCCTGTATTTCTGCCCAAATCCTTTTTCAAAAAATTGGACTCTATCCTGGAACTACAAAGCCCACAGGATTTCGAAACACCACCTATGTAAATCCAAAATACAGGGAGGGCTTGCCCTACCTAATTTTCTTTTTTACTATTGGGCTGCAAATCTGAAGTTCTTGACTTCATGGATAGATTTTACTCCAGCGTTGGAGAGTTGGTTGGTGCTGGAACAGGAGGAATGTGCTCCATACTCTCTTAATGCGATACTTTTATCACCCAAAGGTTTAGCTAGTTCACTTTATAATCACAACCCTGTTATTCATAATTCTATTCGTATTTGGAAACAGTTAATGACACATTTTAAATTCATCCAAATGTCATTTTTGTTATCTATCTCAGCTAACCCCGCTTTTTGCCCATCCATGTTAGATAGTGCATTTGAGATTTGGAAAAATTTAGGGTTACGAAACATAGGGGATTTATATGTGAATGGAAAATTTGCTTCCTTTCAGCAGTTGTGTGAAAAATACAATATCCCTTCTAATCACTTCTTTAGGTACCTTCAAGTTAGAGACTTTGTGAAGTCTAATATTTCTCACGGCTACACCTATGTACCTGGACACATTTCTGGAAAGATGTCTTCGAGAGGGTAGTACCATCTCGTTGCTCTATAAGACTTTAGAACAGGTGAAAAGTCCATCTATGGAGAAAATTAAATCTGCCTGGGAAGAAGAACTCGCAGTAGAAATTCCTAGTGAAATTTGGGAACAAAGTCTTGAACTGGTTCGCAGATGTTCCATTAACGCAAGACATTGTCTTATTCAGTTTAAAGTGCTTCATAGGCTTCATTATTCCAAGTGTAAATTAAATAAAATATTTCCAGAAGTGTCTCCATTATGTGACAAATGTCAATTTTTAGACTTTAACCTGTGTCCAAAATCACAATGTTTCTGGAACAGAATTTTCCAGGTATTTTCAGATACATTGGGTATACTTATTGAACCTGACCCTATATTAATTATATTTGGAGTTTCCGAAGAATTTTTGAGACTTGCACGAGTACAACAACAGTTTGTTTCATATGGGATAATATCTGCTAAGAACTTATTCTTTTGTTTTGGAAGAAAAAGGAAGTTCCAACTCTTAAATTATGGCTGACAGAATTGTCAAGTACACTACATCTGGAGAGAATCAGGTATACCCTAATAGACAAGACTTTGTTATTTGAAAAAATTTAGTCCCCTTTTATTTCCTTTTTGCAAACTTGTGATTAAAATGTTTATCATGCCTACATTACCTAGCTTTACCACTGGATAGCACTTATGGGTTGAGTTTTTGGGTGGGGGGAGATTTTTTTTTTATACTTTCTGTTCAATTGTTTTGACTATTGAGTTTTTTTTTTTTTAATTATTATTATTATTATATATTTTTTATTATGCATATTTGTTAAAATTTAAGCTTTGTTTGCATTTACAAAAAAGTGTAATTACAATTTATTTGATGTCAAAATATTTAAACACAAAATAGTTCATGTGACTGCAGTGGTTCAACCTTAATGTTATGAAGCGACGAGAATACTTTTTGTGCGTAAAAACAAAACAAAAATAACAATTTTATTCAACAAATTCATCTCTCCCCTGTCAGTGCTTCCAGGTTCTACGTCAGAACGCCGGCTCAGTATTGGCCGGCACTGGTCACATGAGCAGCATGACGCACGTGTTTGCTTCATAACATTAAGGTTGAACCACTGTAGTCACATTGACTATTTTAACAACGTTTTTACTACTTCTCTGGACCTTAAATGTGGTAACTTCGTCGCTTTCTATTCTTGGATTTCATCAAAAATATCTTAATTTGTGTTCTGAAGATGAACGAAGGTCTTACGGGTGTGGAACGACATGAGGGTGAGTAATCAATGACAGAATTTTAATTACTGAGTGAACTATTCCTTTAAGCAACTGTAAACACACAGTTAAGGATGTTGTCAGTTTTTCCAAATCAGTTCAAGCCCGAGTCGGACTCTGAAAACCGATGATCAAACCGATCGATTCGGAACCGACTTTGCAAGAACGACTTGAGCAGAACGTTTTACTGTGGTAAGTGCCGTTGTACTCTCCCAAGTTCAGGAATTTTAGGATATACTGCTCAGGAACAGCTTTATAAATAAATCTGATTCCTACATTTTTTAGGCTGGTCTGGATCAGCGTTCTCTGTTAGATCGCATAAATCGCTTTGTGGGAGAATATGTGTTTTGTAACTTTGCAGGTCGTGTACATGCACAGAAAAGGAAAAGGAGAACATCAAAAAGCATCATATGACCCTTTTAAATCAAATTATTATTATTCCTACTTCAAGATGTGTGAGTGCGTACCTCTCTGTAGATTGCCTATGGCCTCTTCATAGTTCTCCAGCTCCAACTGACACTGGCCCAGGAAAAAGTGCGCCTTCACTGATTGGCTGTCGAGCTCGAGGGCGTGTTTACAGTCGGCCAGTGCCTTGTCGTGTTGCTGTAGCTTCACGTAGCATAGTGCTCTGTTAGTGTAGTACACGGCCACTGAGGGGTTACGATTCTACACACAGCACAGAAACAAGATGATCAGTAAAGCGCACAGAGTAAAACTTAGTATTGCTAGGGAGATCATGTGTATTTTCTGGCAATAGCCACACATTCTCCACTTATATCAAACGTGCATATAAATTTATCTAAATCTAAACCGTGTGGAATTTTTTCCCCTCAGGATTCTTTGATAAACAGAAAGAAGTCGTCTCTTGATTTGAAGTCTCTTGAAATGATTTCTGAAGGATCATGTGACACTGAATATATTACAATAAAAAACAGCTCTTTTAAAATTGTATTAATATTTCACAATATTACCATTTTCACTGTATTTTTGATCAAATAAATGTAGCCTTGGCGAGCAGACGAGATTTCTTTCAAAAAACAAGAAAAAAATCTTCAAATACTCCAAACTTTTGACCAGTAATCGTACTGACCCAAAACTTTTAAAATGTATATGCACATTTGATATATGAAATGTGCATGTGAACTGGGTGTGAACTGAGGAACACCTGCCCTACTCACAATGGCTTTGCTGTAGCAGGTCATGGCCTCCTGGTATTTGCGGCTGAGGAACAAGCGGTTGCCCTGCTCCTTGAGCTCCTGCGCGGAGGAGCTTTTCTCCGGGCTGCTCGCCATCTTCTCCACGGGCTCTGCGGTGGCCGCTCCCCCCTGCTTACCGATCCTGTTCCCCGTTTCTTCGGTGAGCACCGGCCTGTCCCGGGGACCCAGATACCTGCAAACCTCTCACACTGCAGGGACACAACACATATTACACACAGGACTACAATAACACACACTACTTATATGTATAATGCAATGACAATAATTATGCAATAACACAAATTACAGGCGTACATACTATCTAACACACACATCTGGACTCTGACCAGCCCCTGACAGCTGTCAGATGATTCCTGACCCCTATCAGTACCACTGTGAACATACAACTCATGCTATTTAACCGACACCGAAAATAAATGATCAAAATTTAGTCAAACTCATTATTAAACGTAAATTCATGATGATTAGAAGAGAAACTCTACATGTGGCTGACACATCTGTCCTTCTACAGGCGCTTCACAAGATTGTAATCAGTTTGATGGAGCCCGCCGGCGAGAATAAACTCTATTTGACTTTACATTTGATATTTTAAAAGTAATATATGAATTATTTGAGGCGTACCGGGTTTGACTGCTGGACTGACGCCTGTCGTTAGCAAACCGGTAGCGACACTGGTGCTTTTATGATCACTTTTTGGTCCCTTGCATCGATGAAAACACTGCCAAACTCATAGTTCGACAAGATCATGACATTAAGATGACAAATCTCCGACGATTTCATCGGCGATCGCTAAAAACACGACATTTTACTCGCGGGTGTGAGACGCTAGCATCATGTTTCGGTTGTTTTGACTGTGCCGTCACGGTGACGTTGCCGGAGGTGACGAACTTGTTGCCAACGTAATGACGCCGTCTGTCGGCTACGTGAAGAAATTTAATCAAAAACAACATTACTGATTATTATAAAATATAATAATGATTTCTATTATTTTAATTTGATTATAAATAAAAATAAATCAGAATCTTAGCGTAGTCATATCAATCACTCACATACACTGAAAAAAAAAAATCCCTCGTTTTTTGTTAAGACATGTTTGATGAACTATAATCTAACATAAAAAAATAAATTAAAAAAATGAGTCTGTATCCAACAATTAAAATATAGCAATGTCAACACCGTACTATTTAATTCAATTCATTTTAGAAAAGTTTTTTTTAAAACATGACTTTTAATAGTTTCAGGACCGATTTTTAATCATAGTGGCAATAACTGTGCTGAAAATATATTGTAAATGTTTCCAAATGTTTATTGCATATCAAATTCACGGGATTAAAAAAAAAGGCTTTCCAAATACCAAACACACAAGCATTCAACCTCATTATTTCTGAGAAATAAACAGTGAATGTGACTTACACATCCTCAGTTTATTAGCTAGATAAGAGCCCTCATTAATGACAAACACCATTTAAATTCATAAAACCATTTAATGCACTTTTATAAGGACAACATGAAATCAAAACAGCATTATAAAAGATCATGTACATAGTAATTCTGAAACAATATGCCATGAAGGATTCACTTGTTTAGATTTAGTAAACTCCTACGCCTCTGCTACTGAAACAAAGAGAGTGAATGAGCTCAGTCTCCCTCTATGGTGAAATACTGCAGCTATTTAAAGAAAGGGCGCTTTAACTGACCTCAGAACAGATTTCAATGAATGAGCTTCGTGCAAAACATGCACACATCCATTCGGAACAAACAGTACAAAATAAAAACCCAATTCCAAACAAAATAACACATTATGGAGGGGCAAAAAAACAAAAAACAAATGTCATTTCGACACTGGACAGTGGATCAGACGGGTTCAATTCTCACTGGACTGAGATATTAAAGACTACAAAGACTTTATTGAAACGGGGCATGGGCAGTTTACTACAGATGAAGCAAACATGATAAATAAAAAAGTGGGTATATGTAAAGCGGTGTGTGTTTGTTATGGTAGAGTATGATGATTCAGATCTCTCCAGCCTCTCTGTCATCATGACGGCGAGATTCTGTCCTGCCATTCAGCCCGTCTGATCTCCGCTCAGATGAACTGTGCTTGCTGTCCCTCTCGCGATCACGGTCCCGTGAAGACCTAACACACACACACACATACATTACTGCAAGGTAATGGAGGGTTTGTTTGCTTGTTTGTTTTTTGACACCATGGCAAAAACTATACTTGAGTTATTAAAACCAAACTTGTACAAAACTAAATCAAAGGAATCTGACTTTTTAAAGCTTCATTAGTGAGAGAGAAGAAACATTCAGTATAGTTACTTGTGTGAGTGTTCTCGGCTGTGCCGCGAGTGGGATCTGGATCGAGATCGGTGCCGCCGGCGTCTGTCGCGCTCTTTAGAGCGAGAACGGGAACGGCGCTTCTCTCGTGATGCAGAGCGGGAACGCCGGCGTCTGCGCTCTCGATCGCGGTCACGAGAACGAGATCTACAAACACAACGAGACACATTAACAACTGGTACATGCATATCGACTTGCCAGGAAGTTTTAAATAAACATTTAAACCCAAAAGACCATGTTTTTTTGTTTTGTTTTTTAGAGCTGAGCATAGAAAACTATGCTACAGAATAAAAAATTCAATTACGCTTTAAGATTTTATTAATTACCAGGACTTTAACAAGCCTGAAAGTCACAATTTTAAAACACCCTGACAGTTCTAGGATTTCCATGACTGTCGGAACCATGATTTTTATTATCCTAATGTTCTTGACACCATTTTTTGAAATTCTTGTTGTATTAATTATAACAGATTTTTATCTTGCAAGATGCATGTAAAGTGAATGAGCAACTGACCTCTTGCGTTCTCGGCTGCGCGACTTGGTCCTACAGGGAAAAAGCAGACAAGAATAATGATTATTTTGGTCAATATTGAGATCACAATTATTACTTACTGACTTTGGAAACATTATGTATTTATTGAATCTTTAAAAAAAAAAAAAAAAGAAAAAAAAAGCTTGAACTTCAAATTTCAGCTGGGAAAAAATAAATAAATAAATAAAATAAAATATATAAATACATTATATCAAAAATAAATGAGAAAATCAGACTAGTATACCTTTAGATTCTGCATTTCACAAAAATAAGGCATCTAAAAAATGCACATGAAAACGTGCATAAAGATATTCTCACCGCTTTTTCATTCTCTCCTCTCTCTCCCGCTCTTCCCTCCTCTTCAGTCGCTCCTGGTTCCGCCTCTCCTGTTTGTCCTGCACAGTTTTCTGTAAAGAAGAAAAGCTGCAATGTCACTTATACTATTCTAAACCAACGACCACCACGGCACCAGATTTAGACTGACCCATTACCTTCAGCTGCTCCAGCTTCTCTCTGATCTGGATGAAGCCCAGGTGCAGTTTGCCACCAAAGTGGTCAGCGAGACGCCGGTCGTTGTCATGGAGACCCAGGTAGGCGGAGCAAACCTCACAGACACGCAACTTCTGCTGCTGGAAACTTGAGGCGGGCATTGAGTTCCTGTACTCTTCCTGTTAAAAAAAAGAAAAAACCCATACAGACCAAATGATGAACCTAAAGAGAAAACGAACATCCAGAAAGCACTCACTCACAAAAGAGTAAGATTATATGACAGCTTGTGCAGGGAAACAAGGTTACAAAATATAAATGGAATGTATGTTGTCTAACCTCTGCATCCTTCTTCTTAGTCCGGACTTTCTCAACCTCCTGTAGAACTTTCTGGGCTTCATCTACATTTCCCTCAGCACCGAGCTGCTCAGCCTTCGCCAGCAGCTTCCCGATCTCCTCGTTCAACTCGTGAACCTTTTCTGCCTGTCAACCAAATACACAAAGCAAATGAGACACAGATGACACATCCCCCTGTGCCCTTTAGACAATCTCATGACTCAAATACTCAATGCATGAAATTACAGTCACACCGAGTTTTCTGTGGTACCTGAAGGACACAAGATTTTTTTTAATATAAAAACAAGTAAAAGTAGAGCTAGCAAAAATCATAATTAAGAAAAAATAAAAAAAATTATATATATGGGATATGACGAGATTTCTCATCGAGCTGAAAAGTCATCATTTTGTGATATTGCCATGACAGTGTGAGAAATTAGGATAAAATATGCCACCACTACATTTACATTACACCTCATTTTGCTTTTTATAGAAATAAAAACCATTTAATTCAGTTGGATAATGGTCGCTTCAATTCCATCCAGCTCATCTAACACGAGTTGCAGAGTCGTAAGTAGTGCAGCAGGAATCAGAGTTCACTGATCATGTGATCATGAGTGTAAGTGATGAGATTACTGACAAGACCATGGCAGAGGATGTGTTGCACACCCGAGCCTAAAGCCTGGAACACACCAAGCCGACGGTCGGCCGTCGGGCAGTTTTTGTTCGTTGGCCAACTAAGTTTTCTCAAGTGTGTTCCACACCGTCGGCTAAAGCGCTCCAAAAATTCAATATATTTTTAAAAGGCGGCTCCCTGATGCAGGCAAATATCTCCCAATATGAAAGTTATCTTAGGCTGGGCTGTGTAGTTGCAACCATCTCTTAGCTCTGTATCATGCTTGAAGTAAAATTTGGTCTCCGTTTTGCACTTTGAATATTGAGAGAGTAAGAGGGATCAATTCGGAGTTCACGTGCCTGAAACACGCTTCTCTGTGCGCGCGGCTGTGCGCACAGATAAAGTGCGAGTACCGAGTCGCCTCTTCTAGCAAATAACCGATTCACCTCGTAGCTCACAGTAGGTCTGTCTTCAAAGGTTTATAAGTTATCGTTCAAAACCAATTACCCTATGGAGAGAATGAATGGAGTTTATGTATGAAACCTGACTGTACCACTCTATTACTCTTGCTGCCGTCATGTATAAATGACCTAAAACTCAGATATTATTATTGGATTACCAATTGACATTTTAACATTGCATGGTACTGCACCCAGTGCTATATAAACACTTCATACCTTTGCAGCCACCTCAGCGCTGATCTCTTCCTGTGTCTCAGCGAGACGCTTCTTGGCCAACTCAGTCCTGCGGTCGCAGTCAGCAATAAATGACTCCAGGTGATCCACTGCCTACACAACACACACCAATTCAGTTTACAAAAGCCTTCTCTGCTAATTCACTATCAGATTAGCTCTACTTGACGAGTCACTTACATCCAGTTCAAAGAACAGGTCTCTCTCTTTAGACGCGATCTCATAATCTGCTCTCAGCGCCAGATCATGGATCTTCGAGCACTCGCCAAGGTCCATGCGCTACAAACACACGGAACACAACAATTTAATCAACATGCTGCATAAATAAACAGTGTTTAGGGTCATAATTTGGGTTTTTCCCTCACCGTTCCAGAGAGAATGTCATGCGGGCAGCAGTTGAGCAGGTGCGATTTGCAGACGCGCTCGTCTGTGAATTTAACCCGCTGTCTCGACTCATCTCCTGTAAGGACACAGCACATAATTGACACCGAATGAGACCACACACACAGTCGCTCGTGTGTCTCTCTCACACACACACAATGCTAACTTTGTGGCCAAGGGTCACAGACCTGCCTGTCCCTGCAGTGAAATCATGAGATCTGAGTAAGGACAGCATGTGTTTGATAGTGTCAGATATAATCTTTGCTACATGTCAAAGTAAAGTGGCAAGTAAAGGATGTTTGTTCATGTAGATTACAGAAGTTTAAATTTCACTGACCCAAGGCCTGTTTCTTTAACTGGCTATTTAACGTGAATGTCTAAAAATATATCAGTAGCATCTAATCATGGACCAACCCAAGAAGTCTCATTCTGTTCAGTCATGATATAGACTGACTGATGTTCAGTGTCTCTCTACGGTGTGAGTCAGGGCTGGGTGACAGCTTAAAAACAATATTTTTTGCCATCTAGTTAAAAGTGATTCAATAAAAAAAAAAATACAAGAAAGATTTTTTTTATTATTTATAAAACAAAATGCATTGCATTTTATTACATGAAAAAAAAAAAAAAAAAAAGACCACACAAAGAGTCTGAACAATGAATGAATAAATAATTTGGAAAGGAATCAAACTTGCATAATTCAATGATGCTTTTGCAAATTAAATCAAAGATTAAATCAGTGACACTAACATTTGGATGTTTAATGGTTAAAATAAAAGTATTAAAGGATCAGTTCACTTCAGAATTAAAATTCTGATAATTTACTCACCCCCATGTCATCCAGGACGTTCATGTCTTTCTTTCTTCAGTCGAAAAGAAATTAAGGTTGAGGAAAACATTCCAGGATTTCTCCATATAGTGGACTTCAGTGGAGACCAACGGGTCCAAATTAGTTTCAATGCAGCTTCAAAGGCTCTACACAATCCCAGACGAGGAATAAGGATCTTATCTAGTGAAACTATGTCATTTTCTAAAGAAATAAAAATGTATATACTTTTTAACCACAAATGCTTGTCTTGCCCTGCGCCATGCATTTACGTAAGGACATTGGAAAGGTCACGCGTGACATAGGCGGAAGTACCGTGGTAGGGCGAAAAACTCTAATTTTCTCCTCCAACTTCAAAATCGTCCGACATCGTTGTTTTACCTTTTTTTGTAAAGGCTGTTTGACTTAGTTTTTGCATGTTCGCTTTGTAGAAACTGGATCGGTAATTCTGCGTGAGCTTTCCAACGTGATTACATAATGTGTGGCGCATCGCAGAGCAGCGAAAGACGAGCATATGTGGTTAAAAAGTATATAATCTTTAGATCTTTTCGCTAGATAAAGAAGCTGCACTGAAATTGACATTTGGACCTTTAACCCGTTGAACCCCAGTGAAGTCCACTATATGGAGAAAAATCCTGTAATGTTTCCCTAAAAAACCTTAATTTCTTGTTGACTGAAGAAAGAAAGACAAACATCTCGGATAACATAGGAGTGAGTAAATTATCAGGAAATTTCAATTCTGAAGTGAACTAATCCTTTAAAATCTGCATTACTATTCAAGATGTTGATAAACATTATAGAGCCAAAGAAAACAAATATCAAATATATTGTGAATATTCAATATATCGCCCAGCCCTACATGCATCTAAGCTTTTATAACTGCCAATTGAGTGCAAAGGTGTATGGGATAGCAGATCGAAGATGTTTCAGAGAGTCATCTTGTACATTATCCCTCATCAGTACATACAGAAATGCTGGATAATCTAATGTGTATATTAAAAGCAACCAATATAAGATGTTGAACAAGTTCAACAAGTTGAAAAAGAAAAACATTGAAAACTAAAGTGAAAGGTTAATTGATACACACTGCGAGGTCTCTCCCATTCAGAACCCCTCCTGCGGTCCGAGCCTCTAAAAGTTTAAAGGGAAAAGCTTTTCTTGCCCAAACCTGTAATGAGGAAGTTGGGAATGATACAGAAGAATAAAAGTGAAGACGTCGGCGAGGAATCTGAGTTTTCTTTCCTTTATTTCTTTATTTTTTTTCTTAAGTCAGATTTGAGGAAAGACGCCTGGGCAGAAGCTTCGTATCCCCTCTGCTCACTCTTACGTTACCAACTAGCGTGATGTGTAAAACAGTTACTGCTGGAAAGCAAACAGTATTGTTTTTTCATATTCATAACAGCTTTAAAAAGCATTGGTGACTCACGGCTCGATGAACATGAGGCTTTTCTGCAACTCCCTTGCAGATGTAGGCTGGCAAACATACACTGAACCTTAATGAATAGAATAAAGGGGCCACAATTGTTCAGTCTGTATGAAACAAATGTACGGGAAGCATATGAATTCATCTCAGCATTCACAATGACAGTCGCTTCATTCACACGGAGGGTGAGATTTCTTACAGCCGGTAAAACTCAATTCAACAAAATCAAGCGCATCTGCTCAAGTCCCTTCTGTTGTTTACTCATCTTAAAATCCGAGCTGATCAAAATCATATCCCATAATCTAAAAGAAAAAAAAAAAAAAGCCATATTTCCTCTTGGTAATGCTCCTTCAGATTTAATGCTAGCATCCATTTTTAAGGAAACTACATTTAATTTAATTTCTTGTCATTTAATGTATGTAGCTGATAACTGGAAAGGTGGCCTGTGCTGAAAAATATAAATGCATACATGATTTTTCCCCCACAATATTAATCAATTCACTAAAAATATTATACAACTGAAAATGTGCACTACCCATTGAATAGGATGTCAAAATGGCATAAAAAAAAAAAATCAGCTTTCATACATTTGCCATTTTGACAGAAAATAAGGCTCAAAAAGTCAAAATTGCCAAATATCAGCTAAATAATTACCTATGACGACATATTGGTCAATCACTAATACAAATAATAATATTATCAATTAAATATAGGGGTTACATATACAGGTATCAGGGGATGAATAAAGACTATTCTAAAAATGAATCATTTTCAAACACTAGTGTCATTTGTCATTAGAGGGGGCTGCTGTTTCATTAGCTTAGCATACCGAACCATGACGTCACTAAACCCCCTTTATGGACACAAACATTAAACTGAAGCGTTTCAAGAGGAAATGCTGCTGCATTAAGCTAACCTTAAGGCTGTGATATATATATCTTAAGAAGTTAATTTTAATATTTGACTTGGATATTATATTCTAGTTTGGGCTAATCTGAGCGCGCGGCCTTCAGAAATCCTCTCAGAGCCGTTAGCACGCAGCTAACACTCACCATCCCTCGACGTTCCCATCAGCTGATCCAGCAAAGCTCTCATCTGAGCCTGGGCCGACATCCTGACACGATTAATCGCTCTCCACACAAGGGTTATGGATATTTTAATCTAAAAATTAAAGCATAAATCATCTGCGAAACGCTTCGCTCCTACGTCTTTCGCCTCCGCTGCACTCTTCACTAGCGAGCGAGCGAATGAACTCAAATGGGTAAGCGGCCAATCAGAGCGCGCTACGCAATCTTAAAGCGGAAGTGTATATTATACTATATATTATTATTATTACTATTACTATTATTATGTATTATGAATGGTTTTACATAATAATAATAATAATAATAATAATCAACTTAAATGTATAACAAAAACCTGTAACACAGTAATAACATAATTATTAAATCAGCAAGTACAAAGATCGGTTTCAACTAAAAGTTGAAATTAATTTATTTAAAACTTATTTTATTAACTGCATTTTTAAAAAATATTTTTTTCAAACGACAGTGTAACACAATTTACATTTATTAATTACATTTCTGTGTAATGTGCAAACTTAATAATACCTGTACTATTATATTAATAATACTATTAATTTTTATTAAAAGTATGTGATTACATATGACATTTGTCTTTTAAGCAAATATTATGAGATACAAGAGCAATCCACTGGAATAAAATCGCTTTTTTTTTTGTCCCAGCTGAGTTGCCGTACGCGGAAGTGTCGTTGTCAAATCAGCTCACCTACAAGAGAAGCGAGAGGTCTGTCATTCACCAGGTTTGTTTTGATCAGACAAATGTGTGTTCATTTACTCGGTTTCTATTTGTTCAACAAGTAAACCTGACTAAGTAAAGGTTAAAGAGATCATTTTAAGTTATATGTAAAAGACAAACTTAATAAAATCTTCTAACCTGTATAAAACATGAGTTGATGCCTGTTTCTGCTAGACACAAATATCTATTTTATTTAATGAATGTGAAAAGAGTTAGTTGTCTCTTAAATAAGCTGTACTTAGTTAATGTGTGGTTGTCATTTTATGCCATAAAACAGGCTTAGAATGTGTTTTATGCATTAAAAATCATCATATACCTATAAAAGCCTTTTATATCTGTAAAATGCATAGGATTATGTTGTTATATTGTGTGTTTGTGTATGTATAAGTGATTAGTTTGTGTGTGGTGCAGTGATAGTGTGGTTAAAATGTTTTTCCCATCCAAATGACAGTTTTCCAGAAAGGGGGTGTTTGTTTGGCCCCGGGCCCTTCTAGTTCCACCGGCGTGCCGCAGCATGACTGAGGTTTTGTTGTTGTTGTGTTTTTGTTAGGATGTTTAACAACAGCTTCTATCTGACGCAGAACACTCTGGATGAGAAAAGAAGCAGAATTTGTTGTGTTTGAAAAGAGCTTGAGTTTACATAGGATGCAGTAGATTGTGATGTTGATGGTTACCGATCAGGGCTGCTGTCACTGAACTTACAGGGTTGAATTCAGGTAGGAGGGAGCTGTAAACTAGAGGAATTAGTTACCCTTCTTTTGTTTCCTTGAGTACGGTGACAACTGTGTGGTTTATGCTTTAAAATACTTTAAATCACTTCAG
The DNA here is from genome assembly GCA_037101425.1 of Elopichthys bambusa. NCBI lineage: Eukaryota > Metazoa > Chordata > Actinopteri > Cypriniformes > Xenocyprididae > Elopichthys > Elopichthys bambusa. The sequence continues at coordinate 24,401,745 of CM074453.1, forward strand.
TGATTTGTGTTTTCACATATTTGGAAAAACAATGCAAATCTTATTTTTAACCTATATGAAGTATATTTCAGCCATTGTGTTTTAGGTTTTAATGTTGTTTTTGGTCAATATTTGAAGAATAAAAAGACATCCTGTATGTGCCGTATGAAGTTAATATGACTGTAACTGTCATATAAATATTAAGCTTAATGTACTGAATTTTGTATTAATTTATAAATTAATTTTTAAAATCTAAATTAGGGATGCACAGTATATTGGCCACCATATTGGTATAGGCTGATATATGTTCATTTTTAATGTTATCGGCCAGATAAGAAAATTTGGCTGAGAAATAATAGATTATTTCCTTTAGCTGAGACACTTCTGATGCACACTGTCTGCCATTATGGTTTTGAATAGCTAGAAATATCATTGAAAGCACTTCAAAAAGTGTACAGCGTAACAGCAACATGTACAGCGCAAGTCATATAGGCTACGTAATATTATAATGAGAACATTATAATTGTATGCTTGGGACATGGCTTTTAATGGTGAGACTTTTGTTTTTATAATCAGGCTCTCAAAAAAGATTTATTGGCCAATATATCGGTTATCAGCTTTCAAATATATCCCCAGTTTCACAGACAAGGCTTAAGCTAGTCCCAGACTAAAAAACTGAAACTGTTTAAACTGAAAGCAACTTGCACTGATATATCTTAAAATATGTCAGAGCCATTGTTTTGTCTCAAGATGCACACCAGTAATGTTTTTTTCTAGTGTATGTTTATAAAAGTTACTTAAATATCCTAATCGAACTAAGACCTAGCTGGACCTAGCTCTTGGCTTAGGCTAAGCCCTGTCTGTGAAACCGGGCCATAAATAATGATCAGTTATTGGTATCGGCCAAAACTTTCGTATCGGTACATCTCTAGTCTAAATTAAGTGATTATGATGTAGTTTTACAATAAAATGACATTTTAAGATTTTACAAATCAGGCATTTTGGGCTTAAGTAGATGTGTAGACATTTATCTGCAGTGTTAAACTTGATTTTAAGATTAGAACAAAATCCAAAATACACATTTGATTAAATGTGTACACCAGATGATTATGTCTTACCTGCTTCTATTTTCCAGTGGTGTGGAGTTCTGCTGGTTTGAAATGGCAGATGAATCAGGGCGTGGTTTTGAGGCGGAGCCTCTGAAGGGAGGAGAGGCAGAAGGGGGCGTGTCTAAGGAGAAAAGCTGTGCAGGAAAGCTGGGCTTGTCCCACCTGACGGGCTGGCGTACAGCTGCGTTCCTCCTCTCTCTCTTCCTGTGCCTGTTGGTGGTCTTTGCCTTTTCATTCATCCTTCCCTGCCCTGTACGGCCGCAATACATGCCCACCTGGAACCACACCATTCCTACTGCAGGTGACCATGTCAAAAATACAGTAGTAATGTCCATGAATTTCTGATAGGATACTGAATGTGTTTCTCTCTTACAGCCACATATAATTTTTTGTCTGTTGAGGATGCCAATGAAGACAAAGTCTTGGATGTGTTCTTCATGTACAAGGATGCTGATGCCAGCCGCAACACCTGTTTGAGTAAAGGTAAGCTTAACGACACTTGCTGTTGGTTTTATTCTGTGGAATACAGACAAATCTATTCAATTATTAAGAAAACACCACAAAAGCACCTTTATGTAAGGAACAGACCCAAATTTAAGTCATTATTCATGGGAAATGCTACTATATTGTGCATTATGCTGCCTGAAGTAATGGTTTGTTTTTTCAGATTTGTCAGTCCCGTGTATGGTTTTAACGGCTGTTGATGGTACTGATGGGAAGACACTTTGGAAACGACCTTTAGCTGCTGAATTTTATTGGGTGGAGTGTGGTGTAAAGGGACTCGGACGTAAAGGAACAGGGTGTCTGGTTGCTCACGCAGACAATCTCACGGCGGTCGACAAACAGTCTGGTACAGGATTTATTACAGAGATCTGGACATATGTTTGGCTCCATGTATTTGAACCAGTACCATGTCAATATTATGACACACACTACTGTTCAAAGGTTTGGGGTCGGTAAGATTTTCTAATGTTTTTGAAAATGGTATCTTCTGCTCACCAAGGCTGCATTTATTTGATCAAAAATACAGTAAAAACAATAATATTGCGAAATTAATAAAATTAATATAAATTACATTTTAAAATATATTCACATAGTAAACAGTTATTTTAAATTGTAATGTATTCCTGTGATCAAAGCTGAATTTTCAGCATCATTACTCCAGTCTTCAGTGTCACATGATCCTTCACGAATCATTCTAATATGCTGATTTGCTGCTCAAGAAAAATGTCATGCTGCTTTATATTTTTGTGGAAACTGTGCCACATTTTTCACAGATTCTTTGATGAATAAAATGCTTATTTGTCATAGAAATATTTTGTAACATTATAAATGTCTGTCACTTCTGATCAATTTAATGCGTCCTTGCTAAATAAAAGTATTAATTTCTTTAAAAAAAAAAAAAAAAATATTCTGAGCCCAAACTTTTGAATAGTAGTAGTGTATGAATATGGTAATCATTCAGTACCATGGTACCACCACCTTACAAAGTGCATTTGTAAACATTGTGATGTTTTGTTTCCATCAGGTCTGATCATGTGGCAGCAGTCGCGTTCTACTATGATGAATGGAACTCTCCCGCTGATCAGCATTACGGATCTGAATGCTGATGGAGTAGAGGACTTTGCCATCCTTTCATATTATCCTGAAGCTCCATCATTCACACCCATACCGGTACACACACACACACACACACACACACACACAATAAAATTCTACTGCTCACTTCTGCTGAATATTTTGTAATCTCTTCCCTCCTTTAGACCGAGCTAGTGTTTTTCTCAGGGAAGTCAGGTGATCAGATCGGGAGGTTGGATGTTAACATGAAGGGGGTTTTTGGTCATCTGCCATTTAAAACGACCAGTGGCGCTCCATACCTGCTGTTACTCAATGGTGTGTCGCTGGTTTTAGCATCTCTTCTTTTTTTTGTTAATCTTTTTTTATTCTCCTGAACTCAACAGTTTGTTTCTTTGTCCATAGACACTGGGCTCTACGCGGTCAGTTTGCAATATCTGGTGGCTCAGGCTGGCCTGAAATCTGCGCTGAAGAAAGAGAAAAGCTGGGAGGAAAAATCTGACAGTCAAACTGGACTCATCTCACTCTATCAGTAATAAGCGCTGTGGGCTAAAACTTCTTCACTCTCTTTCTTTGTTTTCCAATCATGATTATATAATCGGTTTCTTCTGATCCCCTTTCACAGGTCTGATTCCTTGAAGCGTGTGTCGGTTGTTCATGGCAGTGGTTCTCCATCACTGCTGGTCCAAACGGGCTCCAGCGTGTCACTGCTGCTCACAGACGAACTGAAGATCGCATGGACCACCAACACCAGCGCTCTGCTCAGGTGCGGTATCCACTCCAAACAACACAAAACAGGAAGGTTTTCGTGTGTTACACTGATGATGCATTCCTGTGTGTGTTTTTCTAGTGCACCCACATTTGGGCAATTCAACAAAGATGGAATTCCAGACATAATGATAGAGGAAGATGTTGGCAATGACACCAAAAGAGTGAGTGACCAAATTTGTATTAATAATTATCATGTGACACTGAAGACTGGAGTAATGATGCTGAAAATTCAGCTCTGGTCACAAGAATGAATTACAGTTTAAATATATCATAATAGAAAACAGTTATTTTAAATTGTTAAAATATTTCATGTATTTTTCTGTACTAATGATCAAACAAATGCAGCTTTGTTGAACATAAGAGACTAATTTATATATTTTTTTTAGGTGATGGTTCTCAGCGGACACTCTGGAGACATCCTGTGGAAGGTGAATCTGTTGTTCTGGACTCCGAGTCCTCGTCCGGCATCGGTCCTCACGCAGAACACATACTCAGTGTTCATGCTTTGGGGACAGAGTCACGGCAACCAGACAGTAAGAGCGTAACACACACAAACACACATACACATAAGAGCAGAAATAAGACACTGATGTGTTTGTTGTTGATATTCAGATGCAGTCATCATTCCTGCTGCATCCTCGATACTCCCAAACGCTGCTGGAAAGACGAAATCCTGCACAGACCATTGTCTCTTTTAAGGGTATCTCTTATTCAAAACAACATTAAGACTTTTTTAAATTACTTATGTCTTCTGATGTAAGTCAAGGTTTCTTGCATCACTTTATTAGAGGCCAAGCACCAAAAAATGTGTGTAGACACTTATTGTATTCTTTAGTGTTCTTCTCCTTCTTCCGCTCTTGAAGTCTCTTGGCAGCCCAAAAAAAAAAAAAAAAAGTTATGAAATTTGGCACAAAGATAGCGCATAGTCTGAACATTAACCACAGCAATTTTGGAGTCTCTACCTCAATCCATCTAGCGCCACCAACTGTCCAAATTTGCACCACATTTGTGCTTATAAATGAACCACAAGGGCTAGAAAACAACATTATTTTTCCACTACTTTTTCGAATAACGTGTGAATGTTTCTGACAAAGAGCACACCAAAATGAAAGTTAGGCTATATCTCTGCAACGCTTTGTGACCAAATTTGTGTGTTATGACAACCACCATGATCTGAAGGTACTCAAAAAGTGTAAAGACAGCGCCACATTGTGGTCAAAAATGCTAATAGCTTTTGATAAATTTTGCATAGTGTAATGAAACTGGTCTTAAGAGATTCCTTGGGCCATGCCAGTCAAGTCAGATAATCAAAAAGTTATGGATTTCATGTCGATAGATAATATATATTTAATTAGTGACATTGACACCAAACTTTATGTGTGTAATTGTCACCCAACACTGACCACACCAGATCAATTTTGTTGTCAGCGCCACCTGTTGGTCAAAAGTAATAAGCAATTATGTCACATTACAAGTGATTGTATTTATGGGCTTTCAGCCATAAAATTACTTAAAATCATCTCCCAAATCTCCCATATTTGCAGTTCTGCCTTGATTTTTAGCTCCTCATTCTGCCTCTGTGGTGCTTGCCCCCTTAATTACTGCTTGCAGCTATATTTGCTGATGGGCAAAAATGTGTTGGGTTTGCAAAACAGCTAAAATAACTGTCAGCACCTTTAGCTAAATTCAGGTCTGTTAAAATAATAACATCTCTCTGCGTTTGTTTAGCAACGCTGTTGGAGCGAGGTCGCCACGCCTGTTACCTCGTTCTTTCTGGACCGGACGGATGGCAGCATACAGAATTAGGCGGGACCGAGCCAGTAATTCTGACCAAGCGGAAGATAAAGGATGACGTGTCGGAGAGCGGCGTTCTGGGGGTAGAAGCTGATGAACCCATTTCTGAAGACACAGAGAAGTCTGTGAAGGAGGCTTTCTACAGGCTGCGCTTCAGTGATGCACCTTTCTGAAACACAATGATATATTTATATTTAATCTTCAACCCAAAGGTCAAACAGGCCAAGAGCCAGTGGCTGCAAATCCAAAACATATCTTATGTCTCGACTGTTTTATTTAGAATATCTGTTAATCTGATCTAATCTTGGACTCGGTTAAAGCTGTGCTTAAGAATAAAACCCAAGACACTAACCCAAATCATCAGGGCTTTGCCCCCAATACTATACAATTTAAATTAAATGTATTAATTTAGAAGGTACACATACTTTTGGGTCATGCTGCATTACTTTATGACAATCATAAACTACTGTAAAGCATTTCAGATTTCTGCATAAGGCTATCAAGAGGTAAGTTTATATTCAGAATTTTCAGGGATTTCATATAAATGTCAATCTCATAGAACAGTCCAGGTCATTAAGAATTTGCTTGGAAATTAGATGCCACCATTAAAAAAAAAAATAATTGTCCTAAAAATAGACTCTTTTGAAACTCTTGGATTCAGGTATGAAATATGACCTGGACATAAGATTCATGTTTAGAGCATTTGTGCTGTTTTCGTTGTAGTCTCTCACGCTGTAGCAGAGTGATATTTTGCTTAAAGCTATAGCGGAGGAGTCTGCATTGTGTTTTATACACACAAAGCAACACTAAATCAAGCCTAATTTCGTTTTGTTTGTCGAAAAGAGAAAACCAATGAATATTTTATATTTGCAGTGCAGTTTACGGGGTTTATTTAAGACTTTGATTCTTGTTTAGATGGTTTAATGAGTTTGTGTGCATTTGTTTGTAAATGTTCTGCTGCTATTGTTAAAAATGCACCTTTGCAATTCTTGTTAACTCACTGTGATGTCTCACATAATGCTGTACATTTAGTGCCTTAACTAGGGACCTGAAAAATCACTACAGGTGCTGTTATCTGTCTGTGTGCTGTTTGGGATCTTATTCACAAAATGTGGGTTTAGTTTTAAAGCAGGGATGAAGACACTTCTTTGAACCAATTAGCAGAATCGTAATTTTAGTTTATTGTAGCAAAATCAGAGCTTTATGTCATCCTTCATTTTCTGTGCATCATCTACATTCACAGAAGAACAGGTCGATCAGCTGCAAAACCAGATGAATCTTAAGAAGCCAAATAAACGATAACACTGTGGATTATATACTGCTGTAGTAGATGTTTAAAATAAATCAGCTAACTTGATGCTTTTATTTATTAGAGTGAGATTTATTATTATTATTAATTGGTTTAGGTTCTTTGATTTTGTAAACCTGTAGATCAGGTCAAAAAAATTAACGTCTGCTGTTTTCTGTCTTTATTTGAGAATATTATATTTAATTGCATTGTTACATTGTGTAATAAATAGAATGCATTCAGTGCTTCTGTTTTTGATTCCTTAATGCTGGATTATTTGTTATTTCATGGTTATTTAAGACACATTTCATTTCCTTCAATCAAAACGCTCAAGCTTAGCTCATGAATATTTATTAGGTCACACCAACTTAAAGGGTTAGTTCACCCCAAAATTAAATTTTTGTCATTAATTACTAACTCTCATGTCGTTCCACACCTGTAAGACCATTTATCTTTGGAATACAAATTAAGATATTTTTGATGAAATCCGAGAGATTTTATCTTCCATTGAAAGCAACGAAATTACCACATTCAAAGTCCAGAGATGTAGTAAAGACATCGTTAAAATAGTCCATATGACTGCAGTGGTTTGGCCAAAGCTGATCACGTGAGCAGCACGATGCATGTGAGCCGGCCAATAATGAGCTCTACAATAATGTATTCTCAATAATGACCTGGAAGCGCTGGATGTAAACAACATATGAGAATGACACAAAAGAGAAGAGATTGTTTAATAAAGTTGTTATTTTGTTTTGTTTTTGCACACAAAAAGTATTCTCGTCGCTTCATAAAATTAAGGTTGAACCACTGTAGTCACGTCGACTGTTTTAACGATGTTTTTAGTACCTTTCTGGACCTTAAATGCGGTGTTTAAATTGCTGTCAATAGAGGAGTCAAAATATCTTAAAAATATCTTAATTTGTGTTCTGAAGATGAACAAAGGTCTTACGGGTGTGGAACGACATGAGGGTAATTAATGACAGAATTTTAATTTTTGGGTAAATTAACTAACTCTTTAAATATTCATAAGCCTAGCTTTCATCATAGTAATATTTTCTTTTGGTTATTCAAAAAAGCTATATTATTCAATACGCTATAATAACGAATACGATCAACACTCCATTTTATATACCATTAAAAATAAATGAATACAATTAATCATTAAAACAATATTTAATAAACGTTAATACAACAACATCACTGTATTCAACCGTTTGAATGTTTTGTTATTTATAATAAATAAAGTAATGTCAGTAAAGCTGACGTATACATAGCATGCATGTTTAAAATGTGTCACATGACGTATTTGTCCCGCCATAAAAGTGCATAGCTCACGCGCTCTAGTGTCTGTGCACGCCCCGCGCGCCAGTCAGATTCTGGTCACTGTCACATGCACGCAGGTTTATATCGGTTAACTGGATCACAGAGTTAATAATGCAGGATTTTTTCAGGATAAAAATACAGAAAGATTTCTTCGAGCTTTCGCTGGTGCTCGTTTATGAGACACTGGTTTATCGAGACTTTTAATTCAATCTAATTAGCGTAAACTCAGACTATTAAACGCATCTTCTGGTGAATGTGAGAACGGAAAAGTGGTGATGCACCCGCGTGAGGTGTAAACACAAAACATTTACACGTTATCATTGTAATGACATGTTATACTGGACATGTTTTAAAGTATTCTCACTTTTCGGTAGGCAAACTTGCAAGTATCTCACCATTGTATGAATATGGCAGTCATTGGGGTGTTGTCATTTAATACCATCTGAGTCGCATGCCAAAATACTTTCCATTTAACAGAGTGAGCTTAAAGATGGGAATCAATGTCTGAAGGTGTCCAGTGTGCCCACCAAAAAAATCTTTCCATTTTTATTTATGAAAAGGTAAGAGGCCCATGGTGCCCCTGAATTCCTAGAAACGGTCCTGCATGTGATGCTGTAGCTATTAATGGACTCAAGCAACTTCTTTAATGTTATTTTTACCTTTTGCGCCACATAATCTCTTCAGTATCATCCAGTTTAAAAGTACAACAAAAATAATATTCCAACCATATGTTTAGGCAAACAAGATGCTGACAATAAAACCCCCAGTAACTTGACAGAAGGCAAGGTATTGATCTTCAGAATAACCATGCAAACATAAACAAATCTCCAGTTGATTATCAATCCACCGGTTAAATATTAACCTGAACGATGCTATTTCCGGATATGATGACATGACGATGTGTTTCTGAAGGTTACATGAATTCACATACAATAAATACATGATTACGCCATATATTTGCTATATGTATCTTTACAATACACATGTAAAAGCATATGAGGGCGCCTGGTGTTTGTCTCGTGAAGTACATCGCATCCTATCGCATCTCAGTCGTTTCAATGTGACCTGAGTCCGCCATACCGTGAGTAAAGGACTGCACGAGCGCTCAAGTGCACTTACTATCACATACACAAAGCAAGTGGATGAGGATTGTGTGACACTGAACAAAAAGTCACTTTTAGCAGACAGCCGCCTCAGACAGGTAAAACACATTTTCATACAATGCGTTCATTGCTTGCGGTAATTTAACCCCTTTTATTGAAAAAACGACATTATTCAGTGTGAGATCAGATATTGATTCTCATTGTAAAAGCGAAAGTATGACCAAAGAGCGGTGATCATAATGCCGAAGTCATCGGGTTTATTTAAATTAGAAAACGAATGTCCATTTACTTTGAATAATAAATAAAACATAATACCTTAGATGCGTTATTGTAATAATGAAATGTATAGGTATAGCGTTGCTATTTGTCATATATGCACGCTGTCTAAACGCATTTCCTGTAATTTATATAGGCCTTTCATTATATAGATGATATATATATATATATAAAAATACATTAGTCTCGTGACCAATGTTTTTTTTTTATTTTTTCATGCTGAAATGCACATTCTTATGCGTATAGGGCAGCTTTATGGACATATATGGGCATTTTTTCTGAAATAGCCTATATTTTGGATTGCGCAGCGAGTGACCGATCATTAATCTGTTGTTGAATATATGCATTTATTTACGATCGTTTAGTGTCGAGATAGTTATATGAGGATCTTCAGGCGTTTTGGTCTTTATAGGGTTTCATAAATGGAGTGTGTTGTTCATGAGAATAAAGTTATCTGAATCTGCAAAATGTTTTAAAGGGACCGCGCGAGAGTCATGGCAGAGGACATTCAGCAGAAACTGGAGAAGTACCGCACGGCACCGTTCGATGCCCGCTTCCCGAACCAGAACCAGACGAGAAACTGCTGGCAGAATTACCTGGGTCAGTCATATAACTTACAGGAGGACATATTAAATACAGAGTATCTGTGTGCTGAAACTTGTGTAACGTTACTGTGGCGGCACGATTGTCAGTGTACTAATTATTTAATGAGTTTTAGGTGGGTCGACATTTATGTCAATAATTTGAATTGTTTTCGGTATTTAAAAGAGTTTTTAAACAAAACTTGTTATATACTTGTGATATATAATATAGAAAATGTGCAACTTATGTTTGGTCGATTCGGATCCCAACGGAAAGCGCTCGAGCCACGTACTGTTACTATGGTTACCTGTTTAAAATAACGCGATTTTGGTTCACTGGCGCTTGTATTTGCATTCTAAACACGTTTATGATTAATAAAATTATATTCGAAACATATTCTACCGTTCGAAAGTATAGAAGGTTGTTTCCGCCACTGCATAAAAAATAAAAAAGGTAGCCTAACTTTTTATCTTTCTTTCTCAGAATTGCCTGATATAAAGTCGCGTTATAAAGTCAGAATTGTGAGATGTAACAATTACTCAGAATTTAACTTTATAAACTCGGAATTGCGAGTTTATATCCTACAATTCCGAGAAAAGAAGTCAGAATTCAGTTTATGACTCGCACTTCTGACTTTATTTCTCGCAATTAAGTTTGTCTACCCAATATGTAATATTTATATATAACATTTTTATTTATAATATAAATTATATATATATATATATATATATATATATATATATATATATATAGTATTAACATGCATATATTTTTTAATTAATGTGTGTGTGTATTTAAATATACATAGTTATACAAAGTGCACACACATATGTAAAACAAACTTTTATTTTGGATGCGATTAATCATTTGACAGCACTAATTGTGAGACAAACTGGTAATTGCGGGAAATAAAGTCAGAATTGCGAGATATCTATCTATCTATATTATATATATATATATATATATATATATATATATATACACACACACACACACACACACACACACACACACACACACACACACACGCACACAGTGGGTACGGAAAGTATTCAGACCCCCTTACATTTTTCACTCTGTTATATTGCAGCCATTTGCTAAAATCATTTAAGTTCATTTTTTTTCCTCATTAATGTACACACAGCACCCCATATTGACAGAAAAACACAGAATTGTTGACATTTTTGCAGATTTATTAAAAAAGAAAAACTGAAATATCACATGGTCCTAAGTATTCAGACCCTTTGCTGTGACACTCATATATTTAACTCAGGTGCTGTCCATTTCTTCTGATCATCCTTGAGATGGTTCTGTACCTTCATTTGAGTCCAGCTGTGTTTGATTATACTGATTGGACTTGATTAGGAAAGCCACACACCTGTCTATATAAGACCTTACAGCTCACAGTGCATGTCAGAGCAAATGAGAATCATGAGGTCAAAGGAACTGCCTGAAGAGCTCAGAGACTGGATTGTGGCAAGGCACAGATCTGGCCAAGGTTACAAAAACATTTCTGCTGCACTTAAGGTTCCTAAGAGCACAGTGGCCTCCATAATCCTTCAATGGAAGACGTTTAGGACGACCAGAACCCTTCCTAGAGCTGGCCGTCCGGCCAAACTGAGCTATCGGGGGAGAAGAGCGTTGGTGAGAGAGGTAAAGAAGAACCCAAAGATCACTGTGGCTGAGCTCCAGAGATGCAGTCGGGAGATGGGAGAAAGTTGTAGAAAGTCAACCATCACTGCAGCCCTCCACCAGTCGGGCTTTATGGCAGAGTGGCCCGACGGAAGCCTCTCCTCAGTGCATGACACATGAAAGCCTGCATGGAGTTTGCTAAAAAACACCTTAAGGACTCCAAGATGGTGAGAAATAAGATTCTCTGGTCTGATGAGACCAAGATAGAACTTTTTGGCCTTAATTCTAAGCGGTATGTGTGGAGAAAACCAGGCACTGCTCATCACCTGTCCAATACAGTCCCAACAGTGAAGCATGGTGGTGGCAGCATCATGCTGTGGGGGTGTTTTTCAGCTGCAGGGACAGGACGACTGGTTGCAATCGAGGGAAAGATGAATGCGGCCGAGTACAGGGATATCCTGGACGAAAACCTTCTCCAGAGTGCTCAGGACCTCAGACTGGGCCGAAGGTTTACCTTTCAACAAGACAATGACCCTAAGCACACTGCTAAAATAACGAAGGAGTGGCTTCACAACAACTCCGTGACTGTTCTTGAATGGCCCAGCCAGAGCCCTGACTTAAACCCAATTGAGCATCTCTGGAGAGACCTAAAAATGGATGTCCACCAACGTTTACCATCCAACCTGACAGAACTGGAGATGATCTGCAAGGAGGAATGGCAGAGGATCCCCAAATCCAGGTGTGAAAAACTTGTTGCATCTTTCCCAAAAAGACTCATGGCTGTATTAGATCAAAAGGGTGCTTCTACTAAATACTGAGCAAAGGGTCTGAATACTTAGGACCATGTGATATTTCAGTTTTTCTTTTTTAATAAATCTGCAAAAATGTCAACAATTCTGTGTTTTTCTGTCAATATGGGGTGCTGTGTGTACATTAATGAGGAAAAAAAATGAACTTAAATGATTTTAGCAAATGGCTGCAATATAACAAAAAGTGAAAAATTTAAAGGGGTTTGAATACTTTCCGTACCCACTGTGTATATATATATATATATATATATATATATATATAATCACTGTTTCCACAAAATAGTTAAGCTGCACAACTGTTTTCAACACTGATAATAAGAAATATTTCTTGAGCAGCAAATCAGCATATCAGAATGATTTCTAAAGGATCATGTGACACTGAAGACTGGAGTAATGATGCTGAAAATTCAGCTTTGATCACAGGAATAAATTACATTTTACTATATAATACAATAGAAAACAGGTATTTTAAATTGTAATAATTTTAACGTATAATAATTTTGTTTTTAAATAATTTTAATGTTTTGTAAACATTTTAACGATAGTGTATACAAGTAAAATTTCCGCCGAAATCAAAAGGAAAAAAAGAGGACATTAAATTTTTCATATTAAGATAATGAGGCCTAGAACTGTTGAAAAATAATTAAATTAAAAACAAATAAGCACATTTTAAATAGAAGCTGTATTTTTTTTTTTTTTTTGAGATTCTCCTTCAAAGAATACCATGAAATTACCATGGTATTACCATGGTACCATGACCAAATGAAAGAATCAAATTATTATTATTTTTTAATAGATTATTATCGATGCCAAAAAGCTCTGGATGCCAAAGGTGTGGACACAGCCCCATGTGACTGGTACAAGAGGGTCTACAATTCTCTCTGCCCTCTTTCCTGGGTAAATATCCCCTCACTCCCAACTTCTGTCTTAAGCGTAAGCAGCAGAATTGTGCATAAAGACCATTTACTCTCAATATTTGGTGTGTCGCTCAGATCGAGAAATGGGACTCTCAGAGGGATGACGGCACGTTCCCAGGGAAGATCTGAAGATCGCACAGTCTTCAAAACACTGCATTGGGGGAACCGAAACGCATCTGTCTGTGGTATTGTCTCACCCCAGCCGAGCAGGGCCTTATCAAAGTTTGTTCAAAAATGCACCTGTCAGGCTGGAGGATGAGACAGATTGTTAATGTCATTCCTTAAATGAAAGTGTTGCATATTCTGCATTAAATTCTCTCAGGCATTCAAACGTGATTCTGTTGTTGCGTGCTTCATGGAGTCCCTGTAAACAACAAGTTTTGCTTGACATCCAGTGCATATTGCACACAAAAAAAAACAACAATGGGAATCACCAGAAAACTGGCTGTTTTGTACAGAAAACACAGTGCACTAGTCAAACAATCGTCCAAATTAGCGGGTTGATACACTGAGAACTAAGGAAGAACTAAATCGCTGGATTTGCCAAAGTTCACTAGGTTAGTGGCATCAAAGATTCAAGAGTTTAAGACTCTATAAACTAGATAGTCAGACAGTCACTTCCCATTTAAGTTGGCAGTTCTTGGACAAAATAAATGGCTTAGTGGATCAGGTTTATTCTGCAAGTCATGTAGGTAACATTCAATAAACCATTCATTTTTGTCTAAACTCAAGTCAATGTCACACCTATTCTAATCAACAGACCACACAACAACTGCTAGAACGCTCTAGACTTCACTTGAATTTATCCGTCATTGATTAGGTTGAAAACTGGGTTTCTAGTGGGAGAAAAAAAAAAAAACAAAAAAAACATTGAAGGTCCAGTTTGCTCAAGGATTAGGATTAATCAGCATTACAATCTGTAGCTATGAAAGTATTACAGACCTCAATCTCAGTTTATGCTGCTGTAAATGATTTCTGCAACACTAGCGGCATCAAATTAAATTACAAAAAAATTATGACTGCTCTCAATTAAATCAAGTCTTGATTTATATTCATTTTGCAAAAACAAAAACAGGACAAACAATAAAGGGATAAGTGATATTTAATATTTACAGTGGCTTTAATATGAGGTAAACTGGCAGCATTTGCATAATATTCGTAAAAGTGTTTTGAATGAACTGTGAAAGACTTAGAAATTGTGTAAATCTGAAATACGGTAAGTACTTTGTGTTGCGATAACTGTGTTGTGTTGTGTAATATTACGAAATTTCTACACAATTAGTCTGTCGAAATATTTCAAATATGGCTGTAGGATATACAAGCTATAAATCCATATAATCCCAAGTGTAACTGACATGAAATGTTCTGGTGTACATTGTGCATTAACTTCAATCCACAATCGCAAGACATGGTTGAAAGGACACTTACTTTAAAAACACTTAAAATATAATACAACAACATCATAGCAAAAACAAATCTACAGCTTTATCGTACAGTTTGGAGTGTGTGTTTCTGTGTTGAGGTCACTGAGTTTTCCAAATATTCCCAAAGGGGAAAAAGAAAAAGAAACCTGCTTTCATAACCCCTGCCGTCTTGCTCTCAGTATTGCTGCTTTCCGTGTTTCCGTACGTCCGTCATACAGGTTTTTGGCCGCAGAGCTGAAATTAAACACATTCATGACTCATTCTGAGACTGAAACATTTTTTTTTTTTTACTGAAAGTTTTCTTTTATGGTAGGTTTAAGAGGTAGTCATCATATTAGCTTTAACCTAAAACTACAGAAGTGCTTGCATGTCCTCGTCGAGCAAACTGAACATGATATACACCTGGGTCAGCTGTCTGTTTCTTCTTGTGCTGGTGAATGATCTGATTCTCATTGGTCAATTTCACATCCTGGTCCTCCACATGGTTGCTATAACGACAGACATCCCATCAATGAGTTTGACTGACATGGGCGCTGCGTCCGAATATGCCTACTTCCATACTACATAGTAGGTGAAAAACAGTATGTGAGTTGGGTAATCATAGTAGTAGGTCTTCTGTAGAGATTCTGAAGTGTGTATACGATGGACACTACAGGATTTGTGAATGGGGATGCAACTGACGCTGGTAGGTCACATGATAATGACAACATGACAGATATAGTACATTCATACCACACACTTTCATTCTATATAAATTTACTTTTATTACTGCTGCAAATTAAGTTTCAAACCAAACGTAGTACCTACTATACAGTATGCGATTTCGGATGCAGCGAGCCAGTTGTTTACGTGAACACAAAATGCATCATGGGACAAAAATGCAGCCTGAAAGTAAACTGTTGGCCAGATGAATGAAGATAAGAGTGATCACAGAGTCTCATACAGTTTCCACACACACACACACACAGTTTCTCAAGTCATCATCTGGTCTGTTTAGCATCATGCCCAGGACATGAGAGAGAGCGTTCAGGCCAAACAATTAATGAGTCAGTCAACAGCAGTTGTGTGTGTGTTCTGTCTGGGTTTGTCATTGAGTGCTCTCCTTAAGCTGTGTGTGTGTGTGTTTAATGCATTTATGAGGGTGTTTAACTCACGCAGTCTTAAAAATAGAGCTTACAAGAGCCTGATGCAATAGAGAACATTTTTAAGATCCACACTGCATCTACACATTGAGGACTCAAACTGACTAAAAATGAACACTGTCATTATTTATGTGACCTCAGATTGCTCAAAACAAAAAAGCACCATAAAAGTACTGAATGTTGTGTTTGTACCTGATAATTGTGCTCTTCTCTCGGTGTGTGATTCGCGTGTTGTCTGTGAACAGTATGGTGTGGTAAGGAACGACGGGATCCAGGGTTGGCAGAATTCCCCGAGAAATGTTTTTCACACACTCTAAAATCCCATTATAGACCAACAGGTCATCGACTAGGAGCTAAATAAACAAACACACATGACACTGAGCTCAGGTCAAAACAGACAAAGTACTGTACACAGATACAGAAAAACAGCAGAATGAACAAACATACAAACAAACAGATTTGTGTGTAAAGGTCTGTTCTCACACTGATTATTTATAACACAATGAATCTGATATTTTGGATTCATCAAGGACCCATTAAAGTGTTTAAAAGTGACAGTAAGCAACATTTATAATGTTACAAAAGATTCTATTTCAAATAAATGCTGTTCTTTTAAGCTTTCTGTTCATCAAAGAATTCAGAATTTTTTTTTTATCATGGTTTCCACAAAAATATGAAGCAGCACAATTTTTTTTCAACATTTATAATAATCAGAAATGTTTTTTGAGCAGCAAATCATCATATTAGAATGATTTCTGAAGGATCATGTGACATTGAAGACTGGAGTAATGATGCTGAAAATTCAGCTTTGATCACAGAAATGAATTACATGAAGAGAAAACTAAAATAATATTTCACAATATTACAGTTTTTACTGTATTTTTTTGATAAAATGAATTCAGCCTTGGTGAACTTCTTTCAAAAGCATTAAAAAGAATTAAAAAAAAAAACCTTACAGCCCCTAAACTTTTAAACAGAAGA
Source organism: Elopichthys bambusa (assembly GCA_037101425.1). Taxonomy (NCBI): domain Eukaryota; kingdom Metazoa; phylum Chordata; class Actinopteri; order Cypriniformes; family Xenocyprididae; genus Elopichthys; species Elopichthys bambusa. The sequence continues at coordinate 24,418,450 of CM074453.1, forward strand.
GTACATGAAAAGTATTTTGCATTGAAATATGTAATTGACACAGAAATTTGATTTCTTTTGAGAGTTGAGCTCATCTTTGGTGCCGTATACATAAACTTGTTTTTGTTGTGTGTGTGTGTGTGTGTGTGTGTGTGTTTTACCCCAAATTCCTTGACTCCTCGTTGAGGTGTTTTGGAATAGTTCCATAATTTAATCATGGAAATAGTCATTGGCTGGTCAAAGATGACATAGATACGGTTCACCTGAAGAGACACATAAATGAGAGAGGAACGTAACAAAAGCACAATTTTTGACCAGTTCATGAGAACATTTTGACTATAAATCACACCATTCACAGAAACCTCCAGACGATTCCTATGTGATGTTTTGTAAAGCTTAGCCGATACATTTACACTCTTAGAAGAAAAGGTTCTTTATAGAACCTTAAAGGATTCTGTCATATAGGGTGAATTCAGGTTGATTGGAACACATTTTCCAAGTCATCTCAATGGCAAACAGTGTCCCAATCACCCTGAATTCACCCTAAAGAATCTTTTAGGGGTTCAAATCATGGGATCATTTTATGGATTACATTTTTAATTTTAATTTAATTTTGTTTCAAGTATTTATTCTGATTACATTTTATGACCTGTAAACATACTTTTTCACTAAAAAAAATTGAAACCCATTAAACATGAAAGTATTATGCATTCATTTTAGACATTTCCCCTCATATAGAACCTTTAAAACTGAGTCAAGAACCATAGAGTTCTATATAGAGCCCCGTTGAACTTTTTTTTTCTTTCTAAAAGTGTCTGATCACAGATTCACACAGTTTGTCCTCACCAGTCCAGGCAGCACTGGAGCGAGCCACATGTGTCGGCCATCATGTGTGTTATTGATCCCATCTATCAGTTTATCAGGTGTACGGACGTCACCACACACGTTATCTAACACATTCACGCTGTCAGGGAACGCAGCGATGTCTGCGCAACAAACTGTTAAAGAAAATTACGTTATTTAAGCTGTTATAAGTGTCTAAATCCTAAGTAGTGTCAAGATACATTTATGTAATGCTTTATACAGCTCAACAGAAGAGAAGTGTGTGTGTGTACGAGCTCATAAGGATACTGTTGTCACTGAGCGGTATCTTCTGGTTGTTCTGGTCATAGAACTCCAGCCCATTAAGGCCGATGTAGTACAGGTCGCCCCACGTTGTCAACAACTGCAGCTGGAAGATAACTGACACACATTCAGTCAAGGAAAAACTCATCAAAACTCCAAATGCATGGATCAATGGAAAATACTTTTTGTAATGACAAATAATACATTTATAACTAACTTTGCTTGTAACACTTGAATCAACAGCACATTTAAAGACTGTGTCATCAGGACAGAAGTAATGTGAGGAAGTGATATTTGTAATGAATCATATAGTGAGCAAAAGTGAGGATACATCCACATGGCCTCAATGGAGCCTCATAATCCATACTGGCCAACTCATCTCTCCGGGTCCCACCCCTGAAAGCACACGTAGAAAATAAGTTGTCTTATTATTTAACTTTCTTTTTTTTTTTTTTTTAAAGCAAAGACATCTGTAATTAAAGCTTGCTGTACCAGTGAGCGTGCGTGTCTTCAGTGTTTTTGCTACTGGCAGTGAGGGCGGCAGTGCTCATGTTGGACTGCAGGTAGTCTATGAACAGAACCTCCTGTGCAAAATCGAAGTGGCAATTCCCCGGACCCTTGCGAATGAGAAACCCCTCGAGAGGAGAGATGCACGCTCCGTCCAGGAACACATGCACAACTTTCACCTGGAGGACACACATGAGCATGTGATGTATGTGTTTGTGTGCTTAAAGTGCCCCATTATGCTTTTTCAGATATTAACTTTCATGTATTGTGTAATATAGCTGTTTGTGAAAGTAAAAAATGTAAATTTTTAATACAAATGGTTATGCTGAATATGCATTTGTAACTAAAATAGAAAAAACAAGTGGCCTCAGACTTGAAGACCCCTCTGTATATGTGTTTGACATACTTTGTCACAATAAGACCTCCAAAACAAAATTAGGAACCTTTAAAAACACTAGTTCATACAGCTGCTGAAACAATCTTGGATTGAACAATGTACCACAACTTGCTCGAATAACAAATCCCAGATTTTATTCTCACCCCTCTGTAAGAGTCTTCAGGCGATTTGTTGTAGTTCCATATTCTGAATCCGGTGATCGTCTGTGGCTGATCGAACCTCACGGTGAGCATGTGATCGGAGCCAGATGTGAAGGGAATCAGCCACATGTGTTTATCATCGGTCGTGATATTCATCCCATCAAACAACCTGAGAAAGAGGGGAAAAAGGGTTTAAATTACCCACAATTACTTTCCGTTTTAATTGTGATATACAGAACGCATCTGCGAGAGAAAGGGACGGATTCACTGACTTGTCCAGAGTTCGAAGGTCATTGCTGTACTCAGGGAGGTCATTGAGGTCACGGGGTGACGCTGTTACCATAGAGACATCAAGAGCGATACTCTCACCACCCTTCCCAACGACCTCTAACCCCGTCAATCCCACATAGTGAGGGTCACCCCACGATGACATCAAATTCACCTGCAGAACTACAAACACATCAGAGTTTAAGTACTCAACTCAATTCACATTTATTTGTATAGTGCTTTTCACAATACACACACTTCCAAAGCAACTTTACATGACATAAATGCATAACATAAAATTTTGTGATGTTTTGAGAAACTTTTTAGGATTTCTTATGTATACTCTTGAGAGTTTTTGAATGTTAATTCGTCTAATCATGTTTCTGACCTTGTTTTTTAAAATTACCGTATATTATATATAAAGCAGTTGTACCCTTTAATGTTTCTATATGTACTTCGAAGAATATATTTATATGGATATGGTTTTTTCTCTTTAAATTTATACATTAATCATTCTAAATGAATGTATACATTTAATAATTTTGAGGACTATAATTTGCATTTGGAATGTATACCTTTGATGGCTTTTCCTATACATTCAATATATTTTGTTTGTATTTTTATATATATATATATATATATATATGTATGTATCTATTATATAATCGAAGTATCTAACATGTTTTTGAATGACTTCAATATACATGCATTAGAAGAAAAATGGTAAACATTTTAGAATAGTGCGGCGAAATGAGATCAGATGCGTATTATATACATAGACACTGGTAATGATGTGATATCAAAAATGTTTTGTCTATGCACTGAGCACTTTTGTATTTTTATGGCCCCTGAATAAAGACTTTTGAAGATTTTTTCTCGAAGGACATTGTGTGTGGGATTATTGTGATTCACTGATCCTCACTCACTGCTGCCAGTGTAAAGTCCAGTTGTCTGCTCTGCAGCATCAGCACATGGCTCAGCTGCGGGGATGTGGTCCAGATCCATCTGAAGCAAAACACAAAGGAAATTTTAAAAGGTGTTATTTATATATTTATTCTGCATTCATAACAGTTTTTTATTTTTATACTACATTTTATTTTCTCCATTCATAATGTCATGTATCTGGTATTCATGCAACACAAACAACTGCATCTTCATGACCAAGGCCATTCCTGTCTCTGACTCTTAGGATAAGGTTGTTTTTGCTCCTGTACCTTTAAAATGTCTATTTGTAAATAACCTCAGTTATGCTTCATTGTGATTTTGGTGGATTTTTCGCAGACGTTCTGGAAAAATTATTGCATCTTGAAGGCACACTTATAAAAGATCTTTTTGACACACTAACCTCTTAGAATGTAAAATTATTACAGATTATTTTTTTTTTTTCAACAGTAAAATGATAGTGAGTTTCAGAGTAAGTGTAGATATGTAAATTTGGGTGGTCTTAAGTTAATGAGCACATGTGGTTATGATTAAATGGTCATATCACTTCATAAGCCATTTTTTCTGTTTAAATGTTTGGGGTCGGTAAGATTTTTTAATGTTTTATGAAATTACTCTCTTATGCTCACCAAGGCTGCATTTATTTGATCAAAAATACAGTAAAAACTGTAATATTGTGAAATATTATTACAATATAAAATAACTGCTTTCTATGTGAATATATTGTAAAATGTAATTTATTCCTGTGATCAAAGCTGAATTTTCAGCATCATTACTCCAGTCTTCAGTGTCACATGATCCTTCAGAAATCATTCTAATATGATGATTTGCTGCTCAAGAAACACTTCTGATTATTATCATTTTTCTTCAAGATTCTTTTATGAATAGAAAGTTCAAAAGAACAGCATTTATTTGAAATAGAAATCTTTTGTAACATTATAAATGTCTTTACTGCCACCTTGCTGAACAAAAGTATTAATTTCTTTAAAAAAAGACTCCAAACTTTTGAACGGTAGTAATATGATACACACCGGCGTATCCTCCATCCTGAACCCAGCCTGTGTGAAGGGTCTCTCTTCTCCTTCACCGTCAGCCGTACGTGGCCGCTGCAGCTCCTCTTCCTCGACGCTCGGCCCGCCCATCTCCATCTCGCCCCCAAACGTGTCATCAAACTGTGCCATGGCCTCCAGAATGTCATCATCCGTGGTGAACAGGATAGTATCTCCGAACTGATCCAGTGCTGAAGAAAACAAAACCATGATGAAGTTCATGTGTACATTTATTAGGGGTGAAACAATACACTCATGTCACGATATGGTTCGATACACAATACTGATCTCACCATACGATACTTTAAACATGGCCAAAATAGAAGTATAACTCTATTATAACTCTAAGACAAAATAGTAAACAATACTATTCATTAAAATGCTAAATTTGACATTACATCAGGAATGGACTTGAATAGGCTTGGACTTGGTCCTTCTCGCCCATGAGATTAGAAATATATAAATATATAAATAATGTTAGAAGCATATGCTTGCACAACGAGTGACTACATATTTTTATATTCATTTATATTCAAAATATTCATTTTACCAGTTCATGCATTCTCTGGGAATTGAACCCATAGCCTTGCTGTTCCTAGTGCCAAATCTTCTGTTTGAGCTACAGGAATGCAGGAATTCATCTGCATTTTGCTTTCAATTATCTTTTAGTCCATACCTCCTGAGAGTGTTCCAGAAGCTTTGGCAATTTCCCCTCGGAAGATGCAATGTCCATCAAGAAACATTTCCATTTCTCTTGCTCCTCTGAACGAGTGTATCCTGGACTTGTTGTAATTCCAAACACGGATCATTGCCAGGCAACATCTAACTCCCAGATCCACTGAGATAATGTGCCTGCGGCCTGGTGTGAACGGAGCAAGCCAGAGGTGCATGTCATCCTGCGTCCGGTGTACGCCATCTATCAGGTTGGTAACAACCCGTGGGTCTTTCCCGTAGGCCGGCAGGATATTGATATCAGGCGGGTCGGCGGTGATGTGGACCGGTTTGACTGGCTCACCGGTGGAGGAAAAGATCTCGATACCATTGAGGCCGACGTAGTGGCGGTCTCCCCACGTGGACAGGATGTTAACGATGAGGTGGCGACCTTGTGGGAGAACGGGGATCTCGAAGTCCTCATCAGGGTCACGAGGGTCATCTTCAGGGTCGTCAAAATCAGGCTGCGCTGGTGCAGAGGAGCGTCGGGTGGAGACAGGTGTCGGACGGGACTGACGCTGAACAAACTCATCAAAAATATCGCCCTCCAACCCCATATTGGAGATTCGCCCTCGCTGACACTGGTTAAACTTTGTTAACGAGTCCCAGGATTCCATTAACGGGTCATCTGGTTCACACCAATGAGGTTTGAGTCTTCTGTTACGGCCAGATGCTGGGCTGCTTTCCTCTACGGCAACAAGAACAAACGGATGAACAAAAACATAGCCATAAGGTCAAACATCATTAGCCATAAAAAGGTGCATAAATCCATGAGGAAGTTATGATTGACTGCATTTCAATTTGCACATTTCTAGTATGCACTGTTACTTTAGTTTTCTGACCTACTTCCAAGTGAAACATGATATTCAACAAAAATACATATATGTAAAGAGTGGGATTTACAAACACATTACAAAGATAAACATTTTCATCTTTGGAATAAAGTGCACCATAAAATCAGTTGATTATAATATACACACCCTGACAAAAGTCTTGTCGCCTATCCAAGTTGCAGGAACAACAAATAATAATTTGACTTCTAGTTGATCATTTGGAATCAGAAGTGGCTTATATGAAAGGCAAAGGCCTCTAGATTATGCTTATTTTACCAAAATAAAATCTTATCATGCCTTTATTTTTAATTATTTAATTAGGACAGAAAGGTCAGACTTTGCTTAGACAAAAGTCTTGTCACATCTTTAAAGAATTCAACCAATCACAGATTAGAGCGTCACCTGTGACAAATACTGTAATTAACACATTCCCATGTGTGTAGAAGAAAAACCCCAGAACACCCAACCTTCATTTGAAATTCATCCTGACCTCTGACAGCATGCCAAAGATTCAACCACAGACCAAAGTGCTGATCATCAAGAGCCTTAAGACCAAGTCTCCTGCTGAGGTGGCAGACATCTTTAATGTATCTAAATGTCAAGTGGAGAGGATAAGAAAAAGATTTGAAGAAACTGGTGAAGTTCATGACAGGCCCAGGTCAGGCAGAACCTGTAAAACAACTGTTCGAGAGGACCGTTTGTTGGTTCGACAGTCCAGGGCCAGCCCTTTTTCAACTGCAGCAGAGCTACATAACAACTGGTCACCAGAAACCTCTGTATCTACAAGAACAGTTTGTTGAATTCTGTCACGCAGTGGTCCCAATGGCCGAATTAGTGCTCAGAAACCAGCATTAAACAGAAGACAACTAACTTCTGCAGAAGACCTATCAGAACCCGCATGGACCCAGGATTCACACAAAAAACAGTCAAGTTCGGTGGAGGAAAAATCATGGTTTGGGGTTACATTTAGTATGGGGGCGTGCGAGAGATCTGCAGAGTGGATGGCAACATCAACAGCCTGAGGTATCAAGACATTCTTGCTGCCCATTACATTCCAAACCACAGGAGAGGGCAAATTCTTCAGCAGGATGGGGCTCCTTCTCATACTTCAGCCTCCACATCAAAGCAAAGCAAAGAAGATCAAAGTGCTCCAGGATTGGCCAGCCCAGTCACCAGACATGAACATTATTGAGCATGTCTGGGGTAAGATGAAGGAGGAGGCATTGAAGATGAAACCAAAGAATCTTGATGAACTCTGGGAGTCCTGCAAGAATGCTTTCTTTGCCATTCCAGATGACTTTATTAATAAGTTATTTGAGTCATTGCCGAGACGTATGGATGCAGTCCTCTAAGCTCATGGGAGTCATACACAATTCTAATTCTTTTTCCACTGCACCATGACTTTATGTTCTGTACTGTACATTATTTCTGTTAAGTGACAAGACTTTTGTCTAAGCAAAGTCTGACCTTTCTGTCCTAATTAAATAATTAAAAATCAAGGCATGATAAGATTTTATTTTGGTAAAAAGCAT